>JAHBCN010025902.1:0-11046 GCA_019359885.1 Listronotus oregonensis | reverse complement strand
CATGTGTTACCCCATTTTAACGAATTTTTTCAACTAATAGCCAGATCTATCTCATTTACTTTTAATTAAGATATTTAACTCTGATTAGGTATATTATTAATTAAATTTTTTTTGGGCAAACCATTATTATTAAATTTTTTTTTTTTTTTTTTATTAGTAATTTCAACCAACTTTTTGAAGTGTAATAAGTCTCTATAATTCTTTTTGCACAATATTATAAGTAATCTTAGCTAATTTACATTTACTTTTTTTTTTAAACCTTTACTGTCAAAAAGAGGGATTCAAAAGAAGACATACATCAAAAAAATGTAAAATTAATATCAATATTTAACCCCTAATTTTGTTAAAAATATTACCCAAATAAAATTAAAACTTGTAAAAATGTTAACCTTGATAACAAAGGCCAACTGTATTGATTTATCCTACAAAACCCTGCAAAAGAGTCGAAAGTATTAGTACCACAGTAAAGGAAAATATCGATTTTTTCATTTATACAGAAAGCAGAGGTTATGCCGCTGGGCCGCCAGAAGGAGGAGTTCCAATTCTTCCAGCGACGTTTTGTAGATGGGTGGTGTGGATCGAGATGAGTAGGAGACCGTGAATGGGCGAAATGTATAAGCGAATGCGCCGTGAGCACGCCCGCCGGGGCGCCGAATGACGCACTTTCTCCCTCTCCGCTTGCAAAATGCTCCATTAATGTGAAATAGGGTTAAAAAATTTAATTTTGTAAATTTTATTTTTGGGGTCGCGATCACGATTTTGGGCGATTCGGGCCGCGACCTAGTTAAATAGAAAGGTGAAAAGAGATAAATAAATTTAATTTTGTAATTATATTTATTTTTGGTTTTTTCGTTGATCACGATTTTGGGGTGAGATTTGGTACAACCAATGTGTTTAATTAAAAAAAGTGGTAATTAATTTATAAATCTTTTGGTATTTTATCTATTTTAATGTGATTTTCGTCGTGATCACATTGTGTGGTAGTGTTGTAATTGTTTGCCAATAAGGTTTCGGCTCAAGAGCATTCAGGTGTGGTAAATGGTAACAATTGATCCATTGTTTTTTTAAAGTATAAAGCATGGTTACCTCGTGGAGGATTGCATTAGACAGGCCAATGTGATAAAAAAATATGGATACTTGGGAAATAACCTTTATTTTTTAAGATGATGATATATAAAAGGTGAAAAGGCACAAGGCGAATGTATTTCTTGTTTTTAGGCATTCCTTTGACAGTTAGAGCTATAGGTCAATATATGATAACCTTAAGAGTTCATTTCCGATTTTGAATTAGGACTGGTCTCGTGAACAAGATTCTGTTGAGCATGTTCACTAAACTCCTAGGTGGAGTGGTTTAATCCTAACCCAACTTGTAGAATGTATCGTTTAAGCTTTAGGCATATTTTGTTAACTAATTTTATTATTGCAGAGAAGAGGTAAGTTATTCTGGAAGAAACGAACCCCTATCGCTTTGACAAAAATACCAAAATTTTTACCGGAATTAGATTTAAATACGCCGCTCGAATGTAACCAGAAGAGATAAAAAAGCTCGATGAGTATAAAAGCTGCCGAAATTATTAATATATTCACTTGGTTTAAGATAAAATACCGGATTTAAAGAAAAATTTCTTTGAGGATGCCATTATTTTTTTTTGGGGTTATATTGGAGAAAACGTTAAAAAACGGATGTTTTAAATGCAAAACTATGTTTATTAAAGCTTTTAATGAATCCGAAGATTTAATGAATTGTATATGCAATGTAGAAACAATTTGCATTCAGATGATTTCTTACGAAAGTGGCATATCGACTCACCGACAGATTTTTTTTTAATCTTAATTTTCAATTAGAGACTTTCAATAATCATTGGGTATTAGGAATTGCAGAAAATTATTATTAAATTTAAAGAAATTATAGAATCAAAAAAACCCAAGATGAATTTCCAAATTGGTTTAACAAGAGAATATATTACGATCATAGGTTATTTGCTTTAAAATTTATGTTAAAAGTAAAAATTTATGCAAAAGCCCGTGATCATAATAACGCGAGGAGAAACCACAATAAAGGTTCTGTAGCGTCAAAAAATAAAATAATGAAAAATAAATTAAAATTTTCCTTTACTGAAAATGTTTATTTTAAATCGTATATTGTTTGTTGAAAATTTGTTAATAATAAAGAGTCCCTTCCCATTAATTTATTTATTAAATAATATTATAAACATTTATATTTATCGACCAGGGCCGGATTTAACTATTTGTTGTCCATAGGCTAATTTATTTTTGCGCCCTATTATGTCAATATTTTGTGAATATTGGAACGAAAATTTAGCTTTAAAAAATGTAAACTACACTAGTAATTCTTAAAAAAAATTAATAAAAAAATACCAAAAGTAAAACATACAAAAAATTAAATAGCAATTCTTTAAAACAAACAAATTTTATAATATAACAAAAAAACATTAAAATGTTAAAACAAAAAGTTTTCTATGTATTTAAATTATAGGTAAAACCCTATTAACATTTATCTTCGAACCTTTTTTTTCTGCAAAATCATTAATTATATCATTACAATTAATGCTATTTGTTACGTCTGGTTCAATATATAATATTGCTAAAGCTTCTAATCGTTCTTGTTCTATAATTGATCTTAAATAGGTTTTAATGCGTTTCAAACAGAAAAAAACTTCGTTCAGCAGAACAGTTTGAGACCGTTTAACAAATACACAGTATAAATATAATGTCAATATTTAAATATATACTTTTTGAGTCCATTTGGTAAACCACTTATATAATAATTCAAAATGGTGCATTAAGTGTCTTTTTTTAATATAATACATACTCAACGAATTGTCATGCTTTACCTTGAAAGTTATTTTCAAGATCGTTTGGATAGCTTTCCTGTAGAAAAAGAACAGTTCTTCTTAATTCATCAGAACTTATAGCTTTTTTTTAATAAATTTACGATTAGGTTTTTTTTTAATTATTCCTAAATTTGCCGCCCTAGGCTTCAGCCTACTCAGCCTTTGCGTAAATCCACCCCTGTTATCGACAGTCAAATTCATGACAGATATTTAAGTTAAGTTACTTTCTTTTCCAAATTTATGTAACTGTTATTAATTTTTTGATTACAAAAAAAAATAGTATAATTACTGGTCTCAAATTCGCGTTTTATTCTTAAACTATAAATGTTTGCATGTAAATAATAATTTTAAAATTAGTTTTATTGCTTTTTTTGTTTAAATAAAAAACAAGTGAAAAAATATTTCCTGATGGTGGGATTCGAACCCAAAAGCAGCCGGGAGCAGTTGTTGGCTCCTTGGTAAATATAAGGGGTCCCAGAATATGGGGGCATGGGAATCAATAGAAAACCTTGTATGACAGTCCCATAACTTTTATTTCCAGAGCCTCCTACGGAGATACAGGTCAATAACGGAGGCCCCTGTTGTTTTTGTTTAAATAACTTTTAAAATACAAGGATTTAATATCTTTTTAATATGTGGTTACTAGATAAGCTTTTAAATGAACCCATTAAATTATATTTGGCTTATTTAGTTTGCCAGGATGGACACCTGACACAAAATAGCAATTTTATCACCCGTATGATAAAGGCTCAACAATATTATTTTTAGATAGTTTAAGCCTTAAACTAAAAAAAAGGTACTTTTATTGACATCGATAAAATCAACTGTTTAAAGAAATAAAATACATGGTTGGTAATTTTTTTTACATTATACAGGGTGTTTTCTAATTGTACGTTATATTAGAAAAATCAATTTTTTGGGTCTATTTTAAGAAGAAAACTTCATGTGAACGTTGCTAAACGTCTAACTTTTTGAGATAGCAGGGTGGTAAAATTTTCAAAAATAAATAATTTATTATTAAAACCTGTAATACCACTTTAGATATTTTAATGAAATTTGGCATATAAGTACTATGTATCAAGAAGCCTTCTTTAGTGTACCACATTTTTTTTTTATTTCCACCAGTAGCGTTCGTACAGAATTTGACCTGCCTATTTTGGCAAATAAAAAAAACGTGGCACACTAAAAAATGCTTATTGATACATAGTACATGTATGCCAAATATCATTAAAATATGTAAAGTGGTATTACAAATTTTAATATTAAATGATTTATTTTTGAAAATTTTACCACCCTGTATCTCAGAAGTTAAGACGTTTAGGACATACGTTTATATGAAGTTTTCTTTTTAAAATGGACCCAAAAATTGATTCCCATAATATTAATGTACAATTAGAAAACACCCTGTATAATTTTAAAAAAATTACCAACCATGATATTTTATTTTTCGTGAACAGTTGATTTTATCGATGTGAATCAAGGATACCTATTTTTTAGTTTAAGGTTAAAGCTATCCAAAAATAATATTGTTGAGCCTTTATCATACAGGGTGTTAAAAAAATTGCTATTAATGTATCAGAGTTAGTCCGTCCCTGGCAAACTCAATAAGCCAAATATGATTTAATGGGTTCATTTTAAGAAGACTTATCTAGTAACCATCATATTAAAAAAATATTAAATTACACCTAGTATTTAAAAAGTTATTTAAACAAAAACGATTTTCAGGGGCGTCCGTTATGTACCTGTATCTTCGTAGGGGAGGCTCATGGAAAAAGTTTATGGAATTGTCAAAATATTTTTAGGTTTTCTATTAGATTCCGAGAGATTGCCCACATATTCTGGGACACCCTGTATAGTTGTTCAGATTTGGCAGTAATATGCCCACCGGTAGCGACCTTACAAGCATAATGAGTGAGTTAGTTATTACTTGGTAGCTTGAAATATTAAGTTTAGATTAGTTTTTGTTTGTTTGTTATAGTGAATTGCCCAGAAAAAAGATTATTAAAAAACCTGGTTGATGAAAGCTGGCGCTAACCCGCTCGACCACTGGTTGCTTTGTCGGATAAATAAAATTTACATATGTTCATCCATATGAGATCGAACTTAAACGCCAACGAAACGTTTAATCATTGCGTATTCGGTTTAATTCATTTAGTAAATATTTTTTCTATATTATATTAAATAATTTTAAAATTATTTATAAAAAACAGGGCAAATCTAGGATAAAAATCGAATAAAAAATCCCCTTTCATGTTAATAAAAAATTATTTACTAACAATTTATAATACATTTTACGATTGCATAAAAATGTAATTTTATTGAAAATATTGATAGAACAAATTTCGGTACGGTGGTTTCGTTCATGTAGACGCACTTTAGCACAGTGTTACCAACTCTACCAACTTTTAGGTAGATCTACCTACTTTGCCCTCAGTCTACCTGTCTACCAACTTAAGCCTCAAATCTACCTCTTTTTTGCATTGATAATTGAAAGTATTCTACCCTGTGAAATATTAAAGAAAACTGTAATTCTGATTCATAGTTCAGTGAGGGGCCTGAAGATGGAGTCGAGAATCCGAGAACAGAACCCTTGGAATCTTGGAATAAAATACGTTGCATTTCGCGCTATTTTACTTAACGCGATGAAAAGCGATTAGCTGTTGCATAGTTGCATGAAACTTGTTTGTTACATTACATTAAAATATTGAATTGAATTTGTTGTAGTGATTGTGATTTTATTTATTTTTGTCTAGTTTTGTTAGTTACTACAGAGTGAATCGTGACCTGCTTCTGCAAGCTAGAGTCTAGCTCAAATGGATTCTGATAGCAGCGATGCACATGATAGTGGCGGAGAAGGTACGCGGAGTCAAAGGGCAGAAACTCCACCACGAAAGGTCAGAAAAATGCACTATGATCAAAAATATATCAAGTCATGGGAAAAAGAAAAGGAATATGCAGGTTGGCTACAAGGTAGTACGAAGGGGAATGGATATTTTTATTGTAAAACATGCAGGTGTGATCTTAAATGCGGTGGTGGAAGGTTTATTCTAAATAAGCATGCGAATAGTTCGAAGCATGTTGCTAATGTAAAAGGTGAAGGTTCATGTTTATTGTTTTACTTTTATTGTGATGTGATATAATCTTTGATCTTTGGGTATTACTATATTTTAATTGAAAGTCAGTAATCAATGAAGCAAGTTATACACATTTTAACATTTCTTTTTAGGCACAGTAAACCAACTAACCATCACCCAATTTGGTCAAAGCCACTCAAAAAAGGCATTTGAGGATAAAATCAAAACCGGTGAAATAAGAATGGCATGTTTTTTGGCAAAAAATAATTTACCTTTTAATATTGCCGGTAAGTTCATATGTGGTGGCTAGCTAGGATTAGTAATTTAATAATCTATGGGTTTTGTTGTATCATATTTTCTTCACAACAACATTTTTTTACTGTATGTATTCAAATCATAATTATTATTTTTCAGGTGACCTAAAGACACTTATCGAAGATGTGTGCCCAGATTCCGAAATAGCCAAAGAGATAACTTTCGAAAAAACTAAGGCACAGGCTATTATTACAAATGTAACTGGAAAATTGTCTCACAGTGAATTAGTCGAGACTTTGAAAACTGAACGATTTTCTTTAATTGTTGATGAAAGCACAGACAAATCAACCACAAAACACTTGGCGCTCATTGCCAGGACAGCAGTAGATCTCAAAGTGGAAGACAATTTTTTGTGCTTAATACCAATTGTAGATGGTACTGCTTCTGCGTTACATGATAAATGTAAACAATATTTTGATAATCAAAATATTCCCTACAAACAAAACATGATTGGATTCGCAGCTGACGGAGCTAACACCATGTTTGGTCAACACCATTCATTATCTACCCTGTTTGCAAATGAAATTCCACATTTATTCCTAATGAAGTGCATTTGCCATTCATTTCACCTAAGTGCTTCTTATGCCTGCAAAACTCTTCCTAGAGGTGTAGAGGATTTTGCAAGAGATGTTTATAATTACATTCAGAATAGCCCAAAACGTCTGGGTGACTATGAAGAATTTCAGTGTTTTATGGCTGTGAAACCCCATAAACTACTACACCCAGCTCAAACAAGATGGCTCTCTCTACTTCCTGTAGTAAAAAGACTTTTAGAACAGCTTCCAGCTTTACAGTTATACTTCCAAAATGCTGTTTTGAATGACAGGCTACTTGCAGCTCAAACAATACATATAAAATCTGTGGATCCTTCAACAGAGCTATACTTAAATTTTTTGGATTTTGTTTTGCCCTATTTTCATGATATTAACAAGGAAATGCAATCAGAAAGTCCCAAACTTTATTTATTGTATGAGAGGATTTTCACAATATACAAAACCATCATGGAATGTTTTATTAAACCTGATCTACTGCAGCTGACTGAAAGTGAAAAGAACAGTAGCAGGGATAAAAGCCTGGATTTAGAGAAGAAAATTTTAAGTTTAGATTATGAAAATAAAATAAATCATCTACCAATTGAAGAAGTGTACCTTGGTGGCAAAGTTCAATTTCTATTACTGAAACCAGGTTTTATGGCCAAAATCAATGAAATGGAAATAATACAGTTTAAAGAAAAATGTATTCTCTTTTATATGGAAAGTTTAAGACAAATAAGGCAACGTTTTTGTTTTGAAGAGAAGCAAACATTAAAATATCTTGCATTCATGAATCCTCAGCATTTAATTGAAAAACATGCAGTCCCATCTATTGCTCATATAGGAGTCCTGTTTCCGGGCAAGTTTTAGTTATTAATTTTATCTACTTACATTTTTTTTTATTTTAATTTAATTATGTATATAAATGTAACACCTCTTTTTTCAGGACTATTCCCAGAGACAGATAAGCTCACCGAATTGGACAGGGAATGGAGATTATTGAGAAACATGGCACTCCCCTTTACAGGAAAAAATGCGGATCCTACACCTGAAGAGTTCTGGAAGTATGTTTCGTTCATCAAAAAAGGAGACCAGACTCCAATGTTTCCTCTGCTATGTCAATTTATAAAAAAATTACTGGCACTTCCTCATAGTAGTGCCAATGTTGAGAGACTGTTTTCTTCTATAAATAATATGAAAACCTGCCAAAGAAATAGACTTTGCACAGAAACTCTAGAGGGTTTGTTACATACCAAAAGATTTATTACAAAGAATAATGGTCAGCCTTGCCCAGAACATTTAAAACTTTTCAACCAAAAAATGTATAAACATAAACAATAAATAATTTTGAAACAGTTTTTATGTATTTTTAATTTAAAAAACCTACTTAAGTAGGGTGGTAGATCTACCGATTTTTCATTTTGAATTCTACCAATTTCTACCTATTTTTGGCACATATTCTACCACTTTTCTAAAATTAGGGTTGGCAACACTGCTTTAGCAGGCCAAGAGGGGAGAAAGTGCGTCTAGTTCAGGAGTTGGCCATACCGGGGCGCTCTTTTTTCCGGCGCGTTTTTATAACACGGCATCGGCAATCTCCCTACTCATCTCTGGTAGGCATTGTCTCGCACGCTAAAGCATGGGACGTCGTCTGTTGTTTGTTTCAGTACGAAAGCCTAGTGGTCCAATGGTAGCGCCTTTGCCCCGCTATACGAAGATCCCGAGTTCGATTCTACCACGACTCCGAGAACTTTTTAATAAAAACAGATGAGGCTTTTTAAAATCAATATTTAAAAAAATACTCTTGACGTAAGACCCTGATGGTATGGTACAGTGGAAAAATCAATATTCAAGAAAATACACGTGACGTAAGACCCTGATGATATGGTAGCGGGAAAGAAATTAATTTAAGAAAATACCGTGACATAAGACCTGATGGCATCACAACTTGAATAGGATTGACAGCTGACCGTAATACCTTAAATTATAGATGGCCCAAGATTCCTAAATAATGACGTCATGGACCGGAAGTCTGGCTGTCTGTTTAAAGTAAGGCAATGTCTACTGATAAGTTTTCTTAAAATTAACCCATTATCTTATATTTGGCTTATTTAGTTTGCCAGGGACGGACTAGCTCTAACACAATAATATCAATTTTTTTAACACCCTGTATGATAAAGGCTTAACAATATTATTTTTGAAAAGCTTTAACCTTAAATAAAGAAAAAGGTATTCTTGACTGACATCGATAAAATCAACTGTTTACGCGAAATAAAATATCATGGTTGGTATTTTTTTTACATTATACATGGTGTTTTTTAATTGTACGTCAATATTTAAGGAGGCAATTTTTGGATCCATTTTAAGAAGAAAATTTCATATAAACGTAGGTTCTAAACGTCTTAACTTTTGGGATACAGGGTTGTGAAATTTTCAAAAATAAATAATTTATTATTAATATCTGTAAAAGAGCTTGAGATATTTTAATGAAATTTTGCATACATGTACTATGTTCAAAAAGCATTTTTTAGTTGTTTTCGCGAGTGGCGTTCGTACGGAATAAGCAAAGTTCAATTCGATGCACGGTTTTCGCTTAAAAAATAAAAGCCGTTTCTTTGCATGATCATAACAATATCGGTAAACAATATCACCATGATATCTAGATATAGAAAAAAACTTACTAAATAATCTACTTTTTAATTTATTCCCAACCTTTATGTTATACCCTGTATAGAAGTTTTTTATTTAAATATTACAGACTTAAATCTTTGTATTCATTCCTATTAAAGAGAAATAAAAAGCATGCATTGCATAAGCCAAAGACATCAAAGACAATAATAATAATTTTATTAATTCTCATCGTTGTCTATTCTTCTTTTCAGCTACAAGTGGTTTTTCCGCTGAAAGATGTACTTTTAAACTTTTGTGTAGACCTATCATTTTATTGGTATTTTGTTGCCAAATTATTAAAAATTTTCCCTAATTAACGTAAAAAAACTATATGCTATTGTAACATTTTTTTGGCTCATAAACGTGATTAACTATCTTGTAATATGTTAAGGCAAATTACTCGACTACCCATATCAGAAATATTACTTGTACCCACACCTTAAGAAACTGCAGAAATTTTACTTTCATTGACACCACGGTTTAACCTTTAACAGTATTACAAATATTACTTATATTACAATGAGAAAGATGAAACGTAAAGAAATTATTATTTACTAAATTTTTGACAGTTGTGATATATGAGAAAAAAAATAGTTTACCACTACTTGTATGTTTGTTTATGTTATTTTATATACAGAGTGTCATAGTTATTAGCACATTGTCCAGAAGTCAACAGTTGGAATTTTTAACATCTAATAAAATTTTAGTTTAATAGAATTGTTTTTTAAATTAAATTTTTTCTCTAAATTTCCTCTCAGTTTTACTGTAGAGATGTTGTTTCATGGGTCGTTCTAGATATTTGGCGTTAAACAACTTTTCAACTTTTTTTAGGTTCTTGTTGTACCTCCATATTTAATAAGAACTAAAATTTGTATTCTTTTAAGTTTAATTTAATGCGCCATATTCACCTTTACCTAAAATTATTTTCAAAGTACGGATTGACATTTACATAATGACAATTCACCTAAAATTTTTTTCGTTTTCTTTTTTTTTAATTAAATTAGGTCCTTTTTCTTCAAAAAAGTTAAAAATAATAGTCTGAGATCCAAATTAGGGGGCAACCTTTCCCTCTAACCCATATATTTTTTTTAATTTTTTTTGTAAAAACAAAAATACATATTCAATTTTTTTTTTATTCATAACTACTTATATCCTAAATTTTTTTTTTTTCATTTTTATAAAAAAAAACTGTTGCAAATTTTTAAAATTGGAGAGATTATTAAAATTATTGATTATACAATTGCGGAAAAACATTATGGTGGTTTATCAGTACTGTCACGTACGAGTAAAATAAAAAAATAAGAATTAACATTATACAGGGAATATGAAAAATAAAAAAATATGTATTAATCATAGCCTTAGCTATAATTATTTATATATTATTTATTAAATAATTTTCACCCGCTTGGCAAATGGGTAAAGGTCACCTCTAATGTGTATCTCGCACAATAGGTATAGGGCTACCTGAATTATGCGTAGAATGTGCCGCAGAATTTAAAATTGAATTTAAAATAGATTTTATGGTAAACCTATTTTTTGACACACCCTGTATGTTTATCCTTTAGGATGTGGAACAAAAAATAAAATCACCTGTTTAAG
>JAHBCN010025901.1:0-10909 GCA_019359885.1 Listronotus oregonensis | reverse complement strand
TACGAATACACTGAAATCAACGAATTCTGATAGAAATAAAGAAACAAACCTTGTTTGGCATAAATATGTTCAGGGGGGGGGGGGATTTTTTTAAACATAGGGACAAAAACACTAAATAACATCACCCGAAATAATAATTTTTTCAATGTTTACTTTCCCCCCATAAATTACTTTTTATAAATCGATAATTCATTATTGTTAAAAATTAATTTTAAACCCGGGAAAACTATTTTTGTTTATTATCTGAAGTGACAGACAGACATGACATTTACTTTAGATCCCAATTGCTGTTGAACAAGCGTTTACCCTGGCCAATTGACGGAACAATGTTTGCTAACATTGTTCGCGAACATTAAAATAAAATACATTTAAATAAATATCCTACAACGTTTGCTTTAAAAAATAACATTGTTGGCGAAAAAAAATTATGTTCGCTCGTTCGGTAAACTTCAAAAAAAAAAAAAATGTTATTTACGTTTTTTGATTGCAAATCAACTCGTTGTTGTTTTTATTTGAGTTTAGTTTTTGGCTTTTGGGCATCATGGAGTGGAGTACCGAAAAGTATAAATTGCTAATTTTTCTGCAACTGTGAAAAATTTTTCCCTAAATTAGTATTTTAGAGCAACTCTAGGTCCAATCATATTTTTTAAAAAACTCAAAGTCGCAAGGTGAGCCCCCAAATTTTTTGGAATCCGCTTCGTCTTCCATTCTTAAATCTGTTAAAAGGAATTTCCTGTGCTTTTTTAAAAGTTTTAACCCACCATCTTTTCGTTTTTCTAGAATAATTATTTTTAAATGTGACTGCAAACACAAAATAATGTCATCCCCCTACTTGACATAATTTTATTTCGTATATCTGACAAGCCTACTGTTTTGACGGGGGAAAACAAGATCTGTTGTGGACGCCAGTGTTAGCAAACAAAAAAAACATTGGTTCACAAAAAAGGGTTTTCGGGAAAATTTTGTTAGCTAATGTGTTAGCGAACATTGTTCGCGTCAGTGTGGACCCGCGTTACAAAACGTTATTGAAAAAACAACCTACTAGAAAGAGATAAAATGATATTGATGCCGTACAACACCTGATTTACTATCATTTTTCATTAAACGAATGCTTGAACTGTCATATTAATAAATGTTTATATTTAAACGATGTTGCCTATATTAACAAAAAAACCAAAAATTTTTTTGAATAATTTTATTACATTTTCAAGGTAATTTCCTGATTTTGGTTTTTAAGACTGGAATTTGTTTATTTTTTCCCAAAACAAAAAAAAAAACATATCACTATACCAAACACCCGCCTACAAACTGACGTTGGTTAATTCTAGTCCTTCATTAAATTTTCACATACCGCGTTGAACATTGTTAGGAACATACCGGTTTTTTTTCCCAAAGCGGTAACGTGGGGGAAGGTGTTCTGCGTCAGATTAGTCATTACTTTGTACCCAGATCTACCGACACACTAGTCAGGAGGAGCGTTAAAAATGGTTATGTCAAATTTAAATTTAAAATAATGGAGGATTCGCGGCTTTTCATTGTTTTGGTTCTGTGAGTTGCTACGGTTTAACAACTATTTGGATTGCAGTTTTTTTGGTTTATTATTTAAATTTCCCCAAATGGATAAATTAATGCAATTATATTTAAATCTAAAGGGAAAAAATTTATTGTTATGGATTTAAACAGCAAATATCTTAGTAAATGAAAAATTTGGTTTATATATTTTTTTTTGACTTATTTTTTAATCTCCAAAGACCTTACTTTTAAATTTAAACTTAAAAGTGTTTTAAAACGATTTGTATGTAAGTTGACATACGAAACCGTTTCGTTTTTGGGGGATGGGGGGTTAAACACGGTTAGAATGGTGGGGGAAAGAACTGCAGAACCAGTAGTTAAAAAAGGTAAGTCGCGAAAATATCCTTCTTGAGTTCGGGGCTGAAATTATGACAAAAACAAAGTTTGTTATTCAAAAATAGTGTAGCTGTTTACACATAAGCGCTGTTATGTATTTTAGGACAGGTATTAAAAAGGGAAAATAGTGTAAAAAATTTATAAATAACAAACCCTTAAAAAAACACAAAATAATGAAATTTTTAGCACCTAAAGTTTACGTTTGCCGAGACATGACGTCACGTATTGAAGTATTGTTTTCCTACCAAGTCTTTAATATTTGCAAATAAAAATATTTTGGAAATGGTTTGGGATATGGAAAAATCAATTTTTTTGATATTGGCATAAAATTTCCACAAAAAAAAACTATTTACGAGAAAAATTTTAAAAAATTATTCATACCTGTATTAAATGATTTTCAAAAATTTTTGCTAACCACAATTTCGCCAGCCAGGCCCAAACACAAAAGAAATGAATTTTCCGTGTGCTTGACATCAGGTACAAAAATGCAAACCCTACTATCAGTTTTTTGTATGGGGTGACACAGCTGAAGTCTGGGTACTGCAGAGATTCCGTCATTTAAAAAAAAAATTAAAATAATGCATATTTCCTGCCAGAAACTAGCGACGGTGTGAATTTTAATTTGCATGGGGGGGATGTGAGCTGAACCCCGGACGTAAAAGGGGATTGTCAATTGCATTTTTAAGTTTTTTACTGTATTTTGTTTTTATATTGTCATTACTGTAGTTTTTTAAACAACAGTAATTAATAGGTTGTTGAATTTTTATTGACTTAACTTAAAAATAAAATAAAACTGCTTTTAAAAAAAAATAAACTGATGAAATTCCTAAACATTTTTGTAAAAAATAGTAACCTAATTTTTAAAAAAAAACTAAAAAAAACCCCAAAGCTTTCCTTTTTAATAAATGCTTAAAGACATCCGTCCCAACATTCGCAATACCCCCGGGAGTAATTGAGTTAGTAATGTCGAAATTTTTTTCCCCAACCTAACCCCTAACCACAACTAAATTTAAAGGCGTCTCAAAGTTTAAATTTACCCCACAAAAGTCCAGAGGAGTAATCCTCCAAGACCTTTCAGGCCATGGTATGGGACCCTGCCACAAATAAGCCGTTGAGGAAAAACTAGTCTAGACCTAGTTTAATAAAACATATGAATTTTAAGCAATTCTAAATTTTAATAATTATTTTACGGAATGGCAACACTGTCGAAAATAGCTGACCATAGATATATAAGCAAAGGGGGATAAAACTGACAATTGACGAGAGGTAGACCCTGAAATAGGGTCTATCTCAGACCACTTGATGGTTAAACGGGTTGATACACATGCACCCTTGCCCAAATTTTTCTTTATTGGCGAATTTTTTGATATTGTTTATTAATATTTCCTTTTAAATTCTTAAAGAGATCATAGATCAAACATGTCGTTATGCAATAACTTAGTAGCAGGACAGAAATATGTTTTTAGTTGATTTTTATTTTGTTTATTAATATTATTCTCAAAATAATCATAACGGAATATTAACGGCCAAGATGGGCAACACAACATATTTTTCGTACCACGGTCACAAAGGCCCGGGTCAGCTAGTGGAAAATTTTTTTATTTTTGTTGTGAGGGGTGTTGCATTTCGTTTAAACTACCTGATAGAGATTTGTGTTTTTAAAGTGCGGTTATAAGGGAATTTTTTAATATTTTATGTATTATTTTTAATAAACAGATTAGAAATGGTTGTAATGCCATTTTTGGAGAAACTGATTCTCGTAACAAAATTTTTCGTTTCACAGGTAAGTTTAAACAGTCCTTTTAAAACTTCATTTCATTGCCGTGCAATACCATGGCGAACAAATAACATTTTGTTTTTAAATATTTTATATTATTTTTTTGTGCAGATTAACAACGGTTGTTTACTTATTTTCTGAAGGGTGTATGATGTATGCAAGCGGATGTATTGCATTTTTTTAAGAATTTTCAGGCTTTTGCTCCAAGGTTGGAGGGATAATTTCTCTGACAGCTTCCAAAGAGCAAAGTAGTGGTACTTTTTTTGTCCTTTCAGTCCAACTTTAAAAAGGGCCCGAACTTCCCCCTTTCTTTGTTCCATTATCCCCAGAGTATCTAGACTTTAATCGCTAGCCGCAGAAATTTTCCCCCTTTTCCAAATATTTATGTCTGGTGTAGATAAAGCCCCCCTTTTCTACACTTAACGGTACATTAGTATTGAAGCTTTAGCCTTTAGTGGACTGTCTGACGATAAAAAAAATCTTATGAAAAAAAATTCTATACTTCTTTTTAAATATGTTAATGTTATCTGCATAAGGTAACACTATTTTTATTGTACTTTTATACAAATTATACATATAAAAAATACATTAAACAAACAACGTTTAAAATATTGTAAGTTTTTACTTTTCTTGACCTCCCGATTTTGATGATTTTTTTGCATATAGAGGCGCTGATTACAAATCTAAAGTAAGTGATTTTTGGTAAAAATACAAAACCCCCAAAAACTATCAACCATTTAAATAGAAGGCGTAATTTAACCCCCTCAGTTCTTTCCATGTTAAATCAGATGATATAAAAATCTAATATTACACAATAATTTTAAATATTCTATAATAATTTCGTTATAAACCAACAATGTTGTGAAAAAAATTAAAAAAAAACATTTAAAACGAAGTTAGTCTGAATTTGACGTTTAATGATGTCAACTTTATATATGGTAACAGAAAATTTTGGAAGTCCAAACCTGCCCTCCGATTCATTGCGCAAAATCCGCGTGGCCGTTTCCCCCTTTTCCCCGCTGCCCTGCACGCCTGGACAATTTTGTAATATAGCATTGGCCTTCCATACCCCTTTTTAAATTTCCCTTTTTGATCCTACTCTATTGAATTAAAATTGTCAATCAAGCATTTGGGGTTCTGCCAGACATGTATAATACTTACGATCAATGCCAGGCCAAAAAAATTGGTTACATAAACTGTTAATTGCTGGTATATGTTCGGGCTGAAATAGGTTTTAATCGATAGGCGCCCTAGGAGGAAGAACATATCCAGGGGTTATTTTTATTTGCGACTATTTTAAGCTCCGCCATTAATTTTAACCTAAAAAATTTTTACTTATGTTAAATCGTAAAACAGAAGATTTTTTTAGTTATTTTATTCAAACATTTTTTTAAATTATTTTCCCCAAAATATTTAAATTATAATAATAATAATAATAATAATCTTTATTGTCTAACAGTAATCCATTTATAAGACAATTTCATACATATCAGTGATACAATAAAAAAAAAACAATTTATACACAAATTACCAAAGTAAAAGTATTTGACAACTTAAAACTTATAAAATACGGCTAAGCAGTTCACAACAACCTATGTTTTAACATTTTTGTAAAATGAACTGAAGACAGGTCACAAGCATCAATGTCGTTTACGGGTCTCATTAAAATTGCTCATAGCTTGATTGATTGATTGATTGATAAAGTAAAACACGTTGAGGTTTTGTCCCCCTCGACACTGCAGCCTACAGGGCTTTTGTATTTTTGGGTATTTTTTTCAGTTAAAAAGGTTTGACAATTTTAGACAGGTGTAGTACCCCTTTTTCCCGTTTTTTTCTGGTTCCAGCCTCCTGGTGGTTAGTGTCCACCATGAGGTTTTTTTTTGTTTCCCGGGGCAGGGCACTCATATATGAGGGAGAGGCTGTCTCTTCCTTTCGTCACATAGTCTGCAAATGGGTTCTTTTTTTATAGATGCACATAGTGGGGCATATGTTATCTTGGGGTGCAGTGTCCGGTTATTAATCCTGCCCTATCCTAATCTGATTCCTATTTATTTTTAGTAGTTCACTTGTCAATGCTTTCTGATGGTGAGTCCAGCATTGATTTACCTGTGATTTTCCCTTTGGAATGTGGTTCCAGTATGACTGATGTTGTGTTTGAATCCCCCGGAGTCATGTACCCAAAGAACCGAGGTTTTTGGTTTTCCCAAAAAACAGGTTCAGGACCCACAAACATGCCAGGGAGTCTGCTTTTCCCATTGCCCTGTTTTTCCCGTGTCCTGGCACCCAGGAAAGTGTAACTTTGTTGTGGTTAGCCAGGTTTAGGGGGCATTGCAGACAGTTCCAAACCAACCTTGAGTTGACTTGTTGGGATGCCAAAGCTTTTTTGGCCGCTTGACATCAGAGAAGATAGTAATGTCCCTGCCCCCTTTTCTCCTCCTCAAGTTCTCCCCTTTTGCAGACAAAGTTCAATGGATATATTTCCGCCTGGAAAACAGTGGCATATTTCCCCAGGGAAGCATAAGCATTGAACCTGGGGCATCCCCTGTATTTCTGGGCCCGGGTCCATTGTCAGTCTTGGGTCCATCGGTATACCAAACCAATTTCCGAGACTGACCAGGGATCGCTCACTACCGCCCCAGGTAAGCTGGGTTTTATGGTCTGTGTGTATTTATCCGTTTTTTGGGATTGTATCACCCGCCCATCTCAAATATTGGGGGGGATACTGCTCGTTATTCTGGTGTGTCCTAGGGCAGGCCCAAACACCAGTTGCCGTTACATTTCAGCCTGTATGGCCAATCCCGCCTCCGCCTTAATAATTATACCAAGAGGGGGGGGGCTTAGTAGGGGTTTTCCCTGGCTGCAGTTGGAGTGCTTCTAATAGTTTTCCCCTTATACAGAGAATTTTGTCGCTGGAGTTTTGGGTAACTCCAGCCTGCTTTTCTCTGTTCTATTTTTTGGGCCCCCAGATAGTTGAACTGTAGGTTATCATGGGTCTTACCACAGCAGTGTACAAACCCGTGTACTATGCGTGGCTGAAATCCCCAACCCTTTCCCCCCAGCTCTTTTGGGAGCCATTTGGTGCTCATAGCTTAAAATAGTGTTGTTTTAATCAAAACATTAGTAGAAGGTATAGGTAAGTCGGAGATAGTCTGAGAGATGTAAAAGGAACATGGAACTTTATCTGGAATAGTAATTCAGGACAGTCAATAAGGCATCTGCAAACTTTGAAAAGAAATTGATACGTATTTTTTACGATCATTAAAAAAGGAAATCCGAAACCGTCTGGGGCTCACCCTGATCTATACCCTAGGTGGAAAATGTCCACTGCTTTTAAATACAAGAAATTTAACTTTTTTTGGACATTTTTTAACGACGATATACTTGTTAAAAATTTGGGATGCCAAATAATAGAACCATATTCAAATATCAAGACATTACAAAATTAGGTTTTTAATGTTTGAATATTGTTAAAGTTACTTGAATTACGCATGATTAACCCCAGCATTCTCATTGTTTTACTGCACATCTGGTCTATTTGGGTTTTCAAAAAAGAACTTTTGGGTCAAAAAATTTCCCCAAAACCTTGAATGTCCACAACAACCAATAACGCCCCTTATCCAAAAAGGGGTTGAACTTACCTGAATTTTTGTACAGGGGGGTATTTTTTCAAATAGCCACCTTGTGCCAATAGCCACCAAACAAACTTTGTCGAATGTCACGATTTGTCAGTTAACAGTGGCGGTTTTTCCATTGGGTATTTGGGCAATGACCCCCCCAATATTTTTTTACTTTTTTTCGAACAAAAACATAGTAAAGATATAAATGAAAACATTTTTTTCAATCTTTTAAATTTTCCTTTTTTATTCTAAGCATATAAACCGTTGATCGATTACTGGGTTCCACAAGCTTCGCGATCAAAGATCGGTGGTTTCGTTTGTTGGCCAAAACCCCCCCTTCATTGACCGCATTGTTTTAAACGGAGCCGAGTCGGTTTTCCCGATCTAATTTTCGATTGGGGGTTTTGGGCTTCCCAAGCAGTGTAATCGCATGATTTAACAGCGCGAAGAGGAAAATTGCGCATTTTTCAAGGTGTTTGTTATACGGTTATTATAGAACTGAATATATACGATTTTAGAAATTTTTTTTTTGTTGGTGTATTTTTTATAATGTAAATTGGAAACAGTTTTTGTTAAATTTGTGTACGTTACGATGACAACTGTAGAGAGCAAGAGATGCTTTTAATTTAAATAGAATACAGACTTTTTTACGCAACACAAGGGGGGTAGGTAGACTTCTGCATTGGCCATGTTAAGTATTAAAAAGGTCTTTATTAATATTGTAAATTACAATGAAAAAGTAATCAATTATTTTGCAAGTGCCAAAGACAGAAGAATTGAACTAAAATTTATGACTATTTGGTGTTAAGTAACCCTTTTTATTTTTTATCATAAAAAGATGCTTATTGTTAACCTATAAGTTGCCGTCATACCTCTGGCATAGCGATATTACTTACTGTGGGGTGTGGGTTTTTTTTTAATATGTTGTGCAATTTTGTTTAAACAGATGTCAATGCATATTATTTGTTATATTGTTATTTTTTTAAAAAATGGAAATAAAATCTTCAAATAAAATAGTCTTACTAAATTATTTATTTTTGAATTTTTTTTCTTGTTTTTTTTTTTGAAGTAAACGTCTGTGTGAAATAAAATGCCTAAAATTTTTTTTTTTTAACAAAAAATCAGTTAAGCCTTTGCATTTGAAATTTTAACTAATGCCCCCCAGAAAGATTGCCCACGAGCCGCCACTGCAGTTAAAGTATTAATTACGGAATAATTCTAACGAATCTAAAACTTCGATATAGAAATGAAGCCAAAGCTGCTTTAAGCATGCTAAGTCCTCAGAACGAAGAAATTGTATAAAAAAACGTACAAAAAATATGCTGTTTGATGGAAAAAAATAAGTGGTGTAGCTATCTTTAAATGTGTCCTGTCTACTGGGGAGTCACAATAGCCCGATGGGTTTGCGGTGGAAGGGTGTTATACCCACTCACTTTAAACCCACCTACCCACCTACCTACCTACCTACCTTTTATGGAGTGTTTATTTAAAAATTCGCACTACATTTTATCTCAATAAAAATGTACATCAGACATATATTAATATTACAAAATTTTGTCAAAAAAAAGTACAAAATATATGTCAAAGAGGTTGAAAAGTTTCTGAAAGAAGCTGAGACCAATATTATTATTATTATTATTTAGAGAGATCCGAAGACGTACCCCATGGCTCCGACCCCATAGGACGTCATGCGGAAGGCCATCCGTATCGAAGACCACCCCCGCGTCCGCTCGGTCAGTGATCCTGGGCCCAAAGTTCATTTGCCTTAGTAAACAAAGGGGGAAACCCAAAGGACAACAAATTTTGCATTTTCATCACCAGTTGTTAAGGTCAATGTTGACATGGGGGAATACACTTCAGCTCTCCCAACACATTTTCCTTTAGCCCCCCCAAAAAGCCGACAATCAGGACAACCAATCGCACGTTGTACTGGGTAAACCCCCGGGGTTGCCAAGTAGGGCCCGATATTTGGGCCCATTTCCCGTTCCTTTATATCGATGTTAGTTTCCCCGGGGGGGAACTCAATCACATACATAGAGTTATTCCTTTATCAAGGAGAACGATATCAGGTTTATTGGGCGAATTTGATGCGTAGTTGGGAATGCAAAATTTAATATATGCGACAGTTGTCATTTTCCACTACCCTCGATATCGCCGGGGGCAAATGGCAAAAATTGCGTTTCGTCGATGCCGAATAATGTCTGAGGTGATAATAAAGTACCCGAAGCGCATCTTATGTCGGTGGTTTAACCATTTACAGCATGCACGGGACAAGCTGACAATAAGTGCATTAGTTTTTGGGGTTGCTGTCGACAAGCTCGGCAAGCAGTGTCAGGAATGTTAAAAAACTGGCTTCGGTATACCAATGTTTTATCACCCCATCCTGGCATGTAGTGGGAAAACCCCTCAGTCTCAGACTTGAGCTCAGGGATTTTAAAACCCAAAGGGAAAGGGTTTCGAGATAGATTGAGTCTTTCTATGTTTCGGTAAAATACCCGTGTTGCGGCTTATTAATGTGATCTTCAAAAAGCATTGCTATTCTGCTTTTTAACTGCAGTTCTTACGGCTTTAGACTCAAGTCTTACAAGTGACTGGTCGTCGTTTGATCTATTAAATCTGAGACCGAATGTCTCGGCTGCTTGCCCCGCTGCCTTGAATAGAAACGCCCCAAATTAGCTATTTCGTGTCCCTTTTACTAGTTTCATCAGTGGATCAGTACTATTGGCAACCTGACAAGCAAGATTCAAAACCAGTCGATCGTGCATACACTCTAAGCTTAAAAAGGGCCCCGACCTCCTGGTGGCGTGAAAGGTAAATACGGGATGTTGATGAGCGCGGGTGGATTTCGGTGAAGATGCATCATTTTCGGGGCTGACGTCCAGCTCGCGCAGCCTCTCCGGGCCACTTAACCACTCCAAAAGAGTAAAGCAAACAGGCACTGCTAGCAAATTTGGGAGCAAGGACCTTATTTATTCCGGATAATTGATTTCCCCAAAATTTTCCGTAAACGTCGCCTGTAATTGCTACTAAGCTGGTCTTCACAGCTCTAACATCTTGAGTCCGGTTTTTTTTTTTTTATTATTATTATTATTATTAAAATTAAAAAAAAACCCTACCAATTTGGAAACGTTTCAGCATCTCTTCTAATATAGGGTTTTTTAAAAAATGCCGCTGTACGGAGATAAAATCATTTCTTTTTTTATTCCCCCCCGTGTTTTAGTAACATTTTCTGCATTTTTATTCAAATATCTAAATTAATACAAAATAAAAAATTAAAAAAAAAAATAGGTAAAAAATTTTTTTGGGCCATTTATCGAAAAAAAAATAGGCACAAATAACCTAACAGGTGCGGAAATTGGTACCTTTCCGCACGCGACGGCAGTTACACGAACGACGCGAAGGGAAGTTTGGGCAAGCCGTAAAAGGCGGAAAAGACGCTTTCCGCATGTGTTAGGACAATCTACAATTGATATAGTTTTTAGATAAACGTCAATTAGGTTTCTGTAAACCGAGGTTTTTATATTTCCCTTATTTCGTTTGACTGGAACGTCGAGGGAAAAAGGGCCGAATTTTTCCCTTTTCCATTGTAAATTTGAACAAGTAAAAC
>JAHBCN010025900.1:11376-22023 GCA_019359885.1 Listronotus oregonensis | reverse complement strand
CTGAGGTATAGGTGCCGTGGTATATTACCACCCTCTCAACATTCAGATCAGATCTATTTTTTAATTTTGGATTGGTAATCAGCGACCCAAAACTCCAACTTACGATTTTGCTATAAGAATCATAGCAACATAATTTTAAGCCAAAATATGGGTCAAAGTATACTTTATGCTTATGACCAGCGGTCCCAAAACTCTCCTAGTAATTATTTTGGTAAAATTCTAACTTCATTTACAATGCAACGGTTAAGAAAGGGTTAATTATTGCCATGTTTGATTTACCATTTTTGTGCTAATGCCAAATATTTGTATGACATCAGTATTTCTAACAGTTATTTTAATCGTTATTTAAGCAGATTTTTCTTAACTTCAACTTAGGATGCCGACTTGTAGCCGCCATATTTGATACGTCATAATAATTTTTTAAAAACACCATAATTTTTTTAAAGCTTCTGTTCAGAAGAATATGCATTTTTATTTAATTTTTAAGTTTAAGATCAAGTGTTTTTAGACTCACCTAAATCAGTTTTATTTTAAATTTAATGAAATACCGATCTGTACTATTTGTTACTTAATCTTTCTTAACACAAGCCTACTTTATGGATAGTGGCTTATTGGTCTATTTCGTAAATTTTAGCTGCTTTCTTGTTACGCCTACCTAGAACGATGATATTTTCATTTTTATGTCAAAATGCTTACCGACTATTTCGAATTACTTTTGATGTGAAGTTGGAAAACCTATTTACCTTGTTTGAATGTTGAATTTTTTTCTTTTGACAGCTTATTATGTTTTGGCTTTTTGACAATTTGCTGATTTACTTTTTTTATTTTGATAAGTAGGTTAGTTTTTGGCATCACCGTAAAACCCATTTTAAATCCTTGCTTAAAATATTTTTTTGCTGTTTTGGTAATATTTTTAAGATCTTGTGTTACATTATTAAAGATGTCTGTTTGAAAACAGGAATATGTTTAACCAGTTGGCGTGCTAAAATGTAGGAGGTCAACCGTTATTCTTAAGTTAGTTTAAATAATTTTATTGTTTATTTATTTAAAAAAAAAACTCTGTTATTACTGAAATGTATTTAATAGGTTATTATTAATCCTAAAAATTACATATAGAGCAGTCTTCGATACAATTTTGGTGCCTTTTGCCTTGAATGTCATGAAATGGAATGCTATCCTGCTGCCAAATAATGCTATCGTAGATTTGCAATGGCAATCCGTCCAAGAGCTTCTTTAACTCGTTTACAGACCCACAATGAAGTAGTAATCAATAAGCAAGATACCATACCATACATTATGTAATCTTCTATCATAAAACTTTATCATACCTAGTTACTTGTATTTTCCAATGATATACATCAGTCTATATGATTTTAATGTTTAAGTTGTCCTCGTTTTGTTCTCTCATAAACTTTAAAGCAACAAATCTAAAACGAATTTGTTTTTGTTCTCACTAAACTGGAGTGGTGTGGTATAATGTCAGATTTTCAAAACTTCTTTAAACTATTCCATATCTGAGTCTTTGGAGCCCTGAACATACTTAACTTCTCGCACCGCCTGCGGGGTTAAACTTTTTGGATTTATCTTAACATATTGAACAATGGCTCGATTTTTTATATATTGTTCTCTCATATTTCTTTGCCAATTTTTTTGCTTATCTTTCAATGTTCTTGTTCGTAATATAATTTCTTGGGGGTGGCACCTACCAAGCGCGTCCCCGGGTGGCGGATTGGGGATCGGCCAGGTCTCTCACGGAATCTGGCTAGTGGCGATTATAAGTAGGGTGAGAGAAGATAAAATTCTCAAAATCCTTTGCAAAGGTCGCTACCGCGGACCACCACCAGTGCTCACATCTAGTGATACCTGGTACCTCTCTTCTCTCCTTTCTTAAACTAGTCATGGGAGATAAGCTTTAATCTTTTCTATCGGCCTCCCTTGGCCAACCCTTGCTCTTCAAGCCCCTACGCCATTGGGTTTCCAAGGGCTGGGAGCTACTCATTTTCCCACTACTTCTTCCTCTTCTTCTACAACCCAATCCCAAGGTGGTGAGGACATCCGTGCCGAAGGGATGCGTGGCACATGGGAGATGTGTCTTTAACGAGCCCTCAGAATACCTGGCGCCCTTCTGGAGTAAGTAGCCTTGTCCCAGTAAGCGGCTCTGCTGGGATGGACCTCCTTTCCGCACCACTCGTGGGAATCGTATGGATTCAAAGAAAAAAACAATCAACTCAGATGGAGGTGGAGGAAGGTCATAAAGACCAAGCCTCACCTACGTCTGAGGTAAACCCACTGGACTTGAACCTGCAGGCACTAACCCTGCAGCTCAAGAAACCCAGCAAAAGCGGAAGCCCAACCTCGAGCGCAGGTTATCTGGTGCACAGCGCCGGAAACTTGCAATTGAGGCGGCCCAAAATAGAGGTGAACCTATTAAACCCAGGAAGCCCAGGGCAAATAGGAAAACTAAAGCCAATCTGGAGGCTGAGAAACCTTCAGGCAGCAAAGCCGAGTCTGGGGAACCGAACCCAAGGCAAGGCAAACGGAAGTGCTCCGCAATCAGCACACCGTCACCCTGTGCGAGACAAACCAAGAAAGGCCGGTCTGAGCATGTACAGGTAAACCCAGTACAACAACTGGGGCAACCTTCAAACAGGCTCTCACAGGCCACAAAATGGCAGTCTCGTTGGACTCGTTCCCGGAAGGAAAACTCACCGCGGAACAGTCCAAACAGATTCAGATGGCGATGACTCGGGAGATCTTTAAGTCTCCAGCGGGGGAGGGGCCGCAGTTTGCGGGTAGCTACCCGCAGGCTGGGGTACTTTTCGTAACCTGCGTAAACGATCACGCCAGAGACTGGCTAATGGACAAAGTTCCAAAAATTCAACCCTGGGAGGGGGCGACCCTTAGAGTAGGATACGCTAAGGACGTTGTCAAAACTGCCAAGGTTGTGACATTTATACCCACGGAACTCCTTGATGACAAGGAGCCGGGTAAAATCCTTCAGAATCTGGGGATCCAAGACAAGGCTCTCAATACAGGTGACTGGAGGCTCATCAGCAGCCGTAGTGAGAAACAGGGCATCACCCTTGTACTTGCTATAGACGAACACGCCCTGAAGGAATTGGGCAAGAGGGGCTACCAAGCCTTTCTGGGCCTAAACCCAATCACCTTCAGAGTGACCAAAACACGCAAACAGGAGTCTGCAGGAACTGCGGGGGCTTCAAGCAAACCTGCAGCATAACAGGGCAGCCACGGCTGTCCTATGCGGCTCCTATCTCGTGGAGACGCGGACATAGCCCTCATACAAGAACCTTGGCTTTTAAAGGAAAAGTTGGGGGCTTAGGCGAAGCCGGAGGTAAGTAATATATAACTCCAACTCTGGTAATGTCAGATCCTGCTATTTATTAAGAAGGAATTACATGCCTTAAAGCTGACTGAATTCTGTTCTAGGGACCAGGCGGCGGTAAGGCTAAAATACATCATGGAAGGTGTATGGACTGAAGCTGTCCTCGCTTCAACCTATCTTCCATATGATGCAATCGATCCACCCCCATCTGAGGAACTCCGCCAGTTGGAGCAATTCTGTAGGCGCTCTAACCTACAGCTCATTATTGGGATGGATGCCAACGCACACCACACTGCTTGGGGAAGCAGTGATATCAACAGGAGAGGTGAGTACCTTTTAGACTTTATTATTTCTGAAAATTTAGAGGTATTAAATAGGGAGAATGAACCTACTTTTGTGACTAGAGCCCGTAAAGAGGAAATCGACGTTACTTTGACATCTCCGCGTATATGATCCCAGGTAACTCGGTGGTATGTATCTGAGGAACCGTCGCTGTCTGATCACAGGCACATCTTCCTGGCGATCTCTGCCTTTCAGAGGCCAATGGGGGATACCGTGATCCGAGGAGCACGGACTGGGAGAAATACAAGGAAACTTTGACATCAACTGCAGTAACGTCAAAACCAGCATTAGGAATACTACTGACATAGAGCTTGCTTCCTGTGAACTACTGGAGGCGATTACAAACTCTTATCAGAATAACTGTCCTCTAGTAAAGCAAACCGCCAGGAAAAAGTCTACCTGGTGGAATAACGAACTACTGGAGCTAAGGAAAAAAACCCGCAGACTGTTCAACAGAGCGAAGAAAACGGGTGAGTGGGATGAATATCAATCTGCACTCACCGAATACAATAAACGGGTCCGTAAGGCTAAACTGGATTCATGGAGGAAATACTGCCAGGAGGTTGAAAATACCAGCACGGCAGCCAGACTCCAAAAAATCCTGTCTAAAGATCCGGTCAATCCTATTGGCACTCTAAAAAAACCAGATGGAACCTACTCTGAAACTGGCAGGGAAACATTGGAGATTTTGCTCCAAACACATCTACCAGGATCAAGAGAAACTCAACTTAATGAGACCTACCCAGACGTCAATGTTCCGAATATTCGGCCCACAAGAAGCGACTGGGAAGTAGCAAAGGAAATCATAACCTACGAAAAAATCGAGTGGGCAATTGAATCATTTGAAGCCTACAAAGCACCTGGACCTGATGGGATAATCCCAGCACTACTACAGCAGGGAAAGCAAACCCTAGTTCCACTGCTTTGCAAACTCTTCCGTGCAAGCCTAGCTACGAGCTATTTGCCCAATGCATGGAAGCAGACTAAAATGGTCTTCATTCCAAAGCCGGGTAAGGACTGCTCCCAGGCAAAGGGACTTAGACCAATTACATTGTCGTCTTTTATGATAAAAACAATGGAAAAACTGATCGACACGTATGTCAGGGAAAACTCTCTGACAGAGAGGCCACTCCACAAAAACCAACATGCCTATCAGTCAGAAAAATCATGCGAATCTGCTCATCATCAACTGGTGACCAGATTAGAACTCGCACTGAACAACAAGGAAATCGCACTTGCTGCATTTCTTGACATTGAGGAAGCTTTTGATCGAACCTCCTTCAACTCAATGGCCGCGGCTCTTGCCAGACATAATATTAACGACACCATTTGTAGGTGGATAAACAACATGTTACTTGGCAGACGAGCGCAAGCAACGTTATTCAGCGAAACAATGGAGGTGTCAGTGGTCAAAGGATGCCCACAGGGAGGGGTTCTATCCCCACTACTGTGGGATATGGTTGTTGACGAACTCCTGGTGGAACTGAATAATAATGGCTTCTATACCCAGGGGTATGCGGATGACATCACTATACTTGTCGTGGGAAGCATAACAAAACAACCTCGGAGCTTATGCAAAGGGCACTGAGAATTGTGGAGGGATGGTGCAACAAGGAAAACCTTACTGTTTATCCTGGCAAAACTCGCTAATACCCTTCACTAGAAGAAGGAAGCTGGATGATTTAAAATCTCCTCACTTCTTCGGTACCACACTCGGCTATGTTCAGGAGGTAAAGTACCTTGGATTAACTCTGGATTCTAAGCTAACCTGGAATCCACATATGCAGAATGTGATTAATAAGGGCAAAATGGCTCTAATGGCTACCAAAGAGCTGTGGGGAAGAATTGGGGATTTCAGCCACGCATAGTACACTGGTTGTACACTGCTGTGGTAAGACCCATGATAACCTACGGTTCAACTATCTGGTGGCCAAAAATAGAACAGAGAAAAGCAGAGCTGGAGTTATCCAAACTCCAGCGACTAGCATGTCTCTGTATAACGGGAGCTATTAGAAGCACTCCAACTGCAGCCATGGAAACTCTACTAAGCCTCCCCCCTCTTGGTATAATTATTAAGGCGGAGGCGAGGATTGGGGCATACAGGCTGAAATGTAACGGCAACTGGTGCTCTGGGCCTGCCCTAGGACACACCAGAATAACGAGCAGTATCACAAACCCAATATTTGAGATGGGCAGTGATACAATGCCAAAACGATAAATACACACAGACCATACAAACCCAGCTTACCTGGGGCGGTAGTGAGCGATCTCCTGGTCAGTATCGGAATTTGGTTTGGTATACCGATGGATCCAAGACTGACAATGGAGCCGGCGCAGGAATACATGGTATGACCCCCAGGTTCAATGCTTATGCATCCCTGGGGAAATATGCCACTGTTTTCAGGCGGAAATATATGCCATTGAACTTTGTCTGCGAGAGAACTTGAGGAGGAGATATAAGGGCAGGGACATTACTATCTTCTCTGATAGTCAAGCGGCCATAAAAGCTTTGGCATCCCAACAAGTCAACTCAAGGTTGGTTTGGAACTGTCTGCAATGCCTCCTAAACCTGGCTAACCACAACAAAGTTACACTTTCCTGGGTGCCAGGACACAGGGAATACAGGGCAATGAAAATGCAGACTCCCTGGCCAGGCGAGGCTCCGCAGCAATGTTTGTGGGTCCTGAACCTGTTTTTGGAATACCAAAAGCCTCGGTTCGTGGCTACATGACTCGGTGGATTCAAACACAACATCAGTCATACTGGAACCACATTCCAAGGCAAAATCACAGTAAATCAATGCTGGACTCACCATCGAAAGCATTGACAAGTGAACTACTAAAACTAAATAGGAATCAGATTAGGATAGTGACAGGATTAATAACCGGACACTGCACCCTAAGAAAACATATGCACACTATGGGCATCTATA
Source organism: Listronotus oregonensis (assembly GCA_019359885.1). NCBI lineage: Eukaryota > Metazoa > Arthropoda > Insecta > Coleoptera > Curculionidae > Listronotus > Listronotus oregonensis. The sequence continues at coordinate 15,406 of JAHBCN010025900.1, read as the reverse complement.
GAGAAGAACCCATTTGCAGACTATGTGACGAAGAGGAAGAGACAGCCTCTCACATCATATATGAGTGCCCTGCACTTACATACTGGAGAACAAATCAAAACCTCATGGTGGACACTAACCACCAGGAGGCTGGAGACCAGAAAAGAACAGTAAAAGGGCTACTATACCTGTCTAAGGTGTCAAACCTTTTTAACTGAAACAAATACACAAGAGATACAACAAGCCCTGCAGGCTGCAGTGTCGAGGCGGACAAAACCTCAACTTGTGTATTTACTTTATCAATCAATCAATCAATCAATATAATTTTGGGTAATTGTCTCGAAAGTTGCCTCCACTATGATTTTGACCATATTTGGTATTACGGGGTTAAAAATCTAACTAACCTAATTGTCACTATTTTTTCTTCTTTTTGCACAAAAATTTAGAATTATACACTAAATTGGAATACAATATTTTATAAACATCTTCTAAAAACTTGTTTTTATATCTATTTTACACCTTTTTTTACAATAGGGATTTTATCAGCAAATATAGCCGCGGCCTTTGATATTAAAACATTACAGTTTAATGAAAAAAGAAAAAAAATAAATATTTATAGTGTAAAAATAACAAATTGTGTGCAAAAAAAGGGGGAATACTTATAGTGAAAATGAAGTTAGTTTGATTTTCAACTTTGATGATGAATATTTTAAAAACGAAACGTTGCAAAAAAAAATGTTTTCAGATTCGTGATCAGCGCCTCATTAAGCCCCGTATACCAAATTAGGTCAAAATCAAAGTGGAGGCAACTTTCGAGACAATCAGCTAATTTTACAATGCGTAGCGGTTCATCTACAAAATATTAAATTTTATTGTTAGTATGTTACTAATTTGGAAAAAATATAAACAATTTTTAATCTTGATTTTTTAATTGTGTGAATGACACGCCATAACGTAAACAAGATAGGCGAACCTTTTTTCAAATAAAATGTAAGGAATATATGTGTTTTTAAATTAAACATATATCATTTTAGATCAAAAGGTAATGTATTACATTAAAAAATAAATATGACAATGGCTCCTAGCAGTTTTATTTTATTTAAAGTTGTTTTTCAATTATTATTTTTGGATTAGTCAAGAGACATAAAAATAAACAAATAGGGTTTTTATGAAAATACAGGTAAAATAAAAACGGCCTATCTAGTCCTCGTTGGATAACCCCGTACAAGTATAAGAAATATTTAATCATCCTCCTTTGGGTATTGTAAGAGTTAATATTGAAAAAAATAGCAGGAAGGTACAAAATATTTTGGTGTTAAAAGAGCATTATTCAGTGGAGTATTTTTTCATGAAACCCACTACTAATTCGTTTAAAATTTTTAATTAAGTTTTCAGCTTAGGGATTGCCTGGCAAGACGTTGATTTTTAATTTCTGGCTAGTTTTGTTTTTAAATATTGTTTATTGTGGAATCATTTTAAATTGTTATTTTTTAAGTTGTTCTAATGTAACGTAACGTAGTTTTTTGTATTTAAGCATCTGAAAACCACATTTAATTATAAAATTGGACTTACAAACTTGTTCGTTAATCAAAGTGATAATAAAAACTCTATTATAAATTAAATGTGTTAAACAATAACATCTAATTACAGTAACTAACAACCGTTTTCGTACTTTTATACATCACCCTAAATTTGCTAAATAATAAAGGAAATAAATTTTCTTTTACTTTTAAGTAAATCAATCAACTGAAACTTGGGTAAGCGAACAAGACGTTTCAGCATTTTCACTCCTTGCCTAAGGGGACTATCAAAATTTAGTTTCCAATATGTTTCCACTTAGGGCGCTTCGTTTTACTCTGTAATTTGTATGTCTTAAATTTCCGGGGTTAATGACTTGAGGCTAGGTGTGTTACTTAACAATATAGTTTTAAATGCTTACTCACATTAGGAATACTAATATACCTAATATAATTTTTACCTTATATAAAAAAAGAAAAATAAATCCCAAATTTTTCAAAAAAGTTTCCAATTTGAATTTTGGATTATAGTTAAGATACTGTATTTATACTTAGCATTTCCCTTTACCGCTATTTTTACTACTAATAACAACCCAAAAGGTAAAAAAGATTCAACTTTTAAAAGAATAATAGCAAGGTTGGAGTAATAGCATCATCAATAATAAATGTTATTATAATGTTCAGTATCATCCCTATATCAGTTAATTACCATAAACCACAAATAATTTAATAACATTTTTGTAAATTTTTCTTGTTGCTATTATGATTGTACGGGCTATCTTTATTTAACAGCGAAGTTTCTAGCTGTGTGAGTGACTTACCACAAGATCTTTATCGAAGTACCACGGAATGTCTACCAAGGGTACACAGTATACAACAAAACGATAACCGAAAAAAATATTGTACCTAACTCGAACTTTAATTGGCGATCTCAATCCTTAACGTTAAGTGTCACCGATCGGGACGTCCTCGGAAGCAACACCGAGGAAAGGTAGGAGGTCGCGTAAAGCCACTCCTCCGAAAACTAGTACAGCTACGGCTGGCAAACCGACTAGCTACAGAAAGACCATTATTAGGCACCTCAAAGTAGCTATCATAGACAAGGAAAACCCTTACGGCAAGATTACTGCCGAAAAGGAACCCTGCCTAAAAAAGGTACTGTTGGAGGAACTGGAAAGGACCATCATGTTCGCCGCCACCAACAGAGCCAAGCCACCCACGTTCACCTCGTGAAAATACTCTGGTGAAATCATAAGAGTGGTCTGCGATGAGGATGCATCGTTAAAGTGGCTAAAAAACACCCTTTTAAGTCTAAGGGCATAGAACAGTGCAACACTGACGGTAGTGGTGGTTGATCAGCTCCCTCTGACGAAAGCCCCTCTTTGAATTCCAAAGAACGAGTGTGCCGATTTCGAGAAAAAAAGGTTGTGCTGTGTCGCCTTGGAGGCCAAAACCCACAGCTCACTATAGCCAAGTGGTGTTAAAAAGACCCAAAGGGGCGCCTCTTTCGTCTTGGGTATCGAAGACGATAACATGGCGACCCTAAAGAAGGGATCAATAAGGGTGAGCTACGGGTTTGCCTCCTTGACCATTAGGGACAAGCCCGCCAAAGAGGATGGCCCCAAGGGTTAAGAAAATGATTTAGCTGGAGGAACGAGAGGCGTCAAGACATCTATAAAGATGGTTATCGACCTTTCCTGGAGACCACTGTCGAGCCACAAACTAAGGCATCCGACAGCACACCCAGGATGATTGACGTCAAGCCTCCAATTACGGCGGCTACTGACGACCTCCTGGATATGGAGCTCTGGTTACACTCCAGTGACATATTAACGGCCTCTCCTAAGGCACTGTCCACGCTTCTTGAAGAGGAGATGATAAACGAGTAATCTGCTTTGCCTTAATGGGGAATATGTAAGCAGAACCAACGTAAGCTTAATTTAATGTTACCTGTAGCACAGCAAAGCGACCTCGGCATCACCCGCCTGGATAAGTAGCAGGATTCAATAGCCTTAATCCAGAAACCCTGGCTAAGACAAACCAAAATAATAGGTTTAGGCAAACTTTAAGTTTCCGCAGCAATGATAACCCTAGGACAGCGATCTACGTCCTAGGGTGATCATTACTGCAGACATTTAGAGCACACCCACTGTCACATCTCTTCACATCAGACTTACCTGCAGTCAGGCTGACGTAAGTCATGGATGGGCAAACCAAAGCAGTAGTTTTATCATCAGCGTAGCTTCCACTGGACGCACTAATCCCACCACCCTGTAAGAAAATGAAGGAAATGGCGAAGCACTGCCAAACTTAAAACGTGGAGCTGGTGATTGAATGTAAGTCTAACGCGCACTACATCAACTGAGGCACTCAGGACACAAACCCTAGAGGTGAGTCTCTATGATTATATCGTAGGTTGTAACCTTAGTATTCTAAACCGACGAACTACAGTTACATTTGTAAACTCTCGGAGTTAAACTTCAATGGATATAACGACAAGTACAGCTAACATATCCAACGTAATCCGGAAATGG
>JAHBCN010025900.1:7500-11090 GCA_019359885.1 Listronotus oregonensis | reverse complement strand
CTACGTTAAAACCATCCAAGACGCTTTTTTGGACGCAAAAGCCCCTTTTAAGGATGTACCATAAAAAGGGGCGCCGTACCTCTAGTTGGTGGAGCAAGCATTCCCTTTTTTTTCCAAAGGCCCATTAGGCCCGGGCCGGGCCCGTAGTCTAGGGGGTCCGAAAATCAATTTTTTTATGTCAAAAACAAAAACCTTTTTAAAAATAAATTTATATCAATTTATAATACTATTACTATAATATTATCGTCGCAAAAATATAACCCCAAAAAGAGTCCCCCAGTGGTTTATAAATTTTCGTTTCGATAAATAAACGAATCAAATTTCGATGACCCGGGGAAACCCGGAACGATTAAAAAGAAAAAGGGGACATTGGTTTTGCCGTGGTTTCCAGCATTTCAAATGCTAAATTATTATTTTGTAAATTTTTTTTAATGTAAAAGCAGTTTTTATTTTTTTAAATTTCTTAATTTCCGACAGCAATGAAATTTTTTTCTTAATTTAACTATGAAATTTGATAAAAAAATTTTTTTCCTTTTCTCCTAACAGAACAAAACACAAAAATGTAATAAATTCGCCTTAAAAAAAAAGAAAAGGTTATCGAAGAACTCTATAAAGACGATAAAAACGAAATACATGACGAACATTCAATTTAACCACTTTGTCACAATAGTAAGATACCAAAAAAACCCAGAAATATGGGTTTATAATAAATTTAAATATTATATAAACATTTTCTAATGTAGAGATTCTTCTTCGAATGTATCTATAAATTTTAAAAGCAATGCTTCTGGTGAAAGTTTTTTTAAACTTTAAAAGGGAAAAAATATTTAAAAATTTTCCATCTAAGAAAATGTTTCTTCATTAGCCCTTTGAATTGGAAAGCGATATATTTAATGCAATCGATGTAAACAAAGTAATTAATCAGTTTGCAGATGCAAAAATTCGAAAAGGCAATTTTAAATGGTAAATTTTTTTTTTAATTTTTTTGAAATCTTAATTTTTGTGTTGTTAAGCTTATTTTTTTTTTTTTTTTTGGTCCCATTTATAATTTGACGTTTTTTTTTTTAATTACGCGAAAATTTAAAGGGTATCTATATCTTTAATTTTTAATTTTTTTATGTATATTATATCATTTAATACGATTTCATTAATATTGAATTAAGAGATATATTTAATTTTTTTGTTAAATTTTTTTTAGCTATTAACTTATAAAATAATATTTGCAATTATTAATAGCACAATTTATTAATAGAGAATAAATTTTTAAATTTTTAAAATTTAAAAAATACCTATTTTTTTGTTTTTTTAAAAAAGGGGTTTCCCCCCGTTTCCTATAAACAAAAAAATTTTATCTTTATCCCCCAAAAATATGTATATACTGGGGATTTTTTTCCAAATGTAAGGGGGGGGGGAAAAAAATTATGTGGCCTGGGCCCCCTCTGGGTTAAAAAAAGGGATGGGGCCAAGACTTGAAACACTCGAGGACAATAGCTAGGAGAGCTTTCAATAAGACTAAAACTACAAATCTGGACGAGGACTAGGACCAATATAGGGTTCACCTCAATTAAAAATTGAAAAATCATCGTTGTCATTTGTTTAAAAAAATATTATTTTTAAAACAAAATCAAAGCCCACCTAAGTCAAGTACACAAGTTGAAATAAAAATAGATAAAATGTAGAAAAGAAATTAACTTAAAAAGGACAACAATAGGTATAGGCAATGTATACATTATCTTCATCTTAAAAAAAAAACCGTTTGGTACTACTATAAACTTGAGTTATTTTTTTTAAGGAAATTAAAACACCATAAAATATAGGGTTTTCTTTTTTAAAAAATCAACTTGGTTTTTCAAAAATTTTTTGGGACATCCCATATGTATATTAATATATATATATATATATATATATATATTATATATTTATATATGAAAATATTAAACTGTTGTCTTCTAAGTTTAAAACTATTTTTGCATAAGTAATCGAACCACAAACAGCGCAAAAACATTTTACAATAAATAAACCTACAGTGCGTGTCAATGGTTTGATAAATTGGCTTTGTTAATTTATCTGTTCCCTGTCTGCCTATTATTTAATACGCATAATTTACGAAAATGAGCTTAAGGTATATATTGGCGGCTTTTGTCGGCTTGTTATGCTATGACGCATGTTGTAAATACTAATTTATTTACAAAAAATTCAAATATAGATCGTGGTATATTTAATGACTTACATAGCATATTTTTATATAAACATCAATGATCTCAGACTATTTTTTAAAGACAACTAGGAAAAAATAAAATTAATATTTAAACCCAATTTATATTTACAAAAATTGCAAAAATATAATAATCACTAAAGTTGTCTTGCTGGTAAAGTAAGTAAATCCTAGGTTCAAAGTGCATGTAAACAATATATAGTTTGTACGTACTAATTTCGTGACAAATATAATGATATATAAGAAACTATCAGAAATAAACAAGCGGTTAAGTGGGGAAACTTATAAATCATGTAATTAATAATTTAAATTTACTGGTATTTCTTTTGAATTTGAAAGATATTTAAAATGCTATTAAAATACTGCATTTGTGTTCTATTTTTTTTTATTTTACAAATCATTAAACTTATTTTTAAAGTAACTTTTTTTGGTTAAATCTAACTGTGATATTTTTAAAATATTTGTTTTGTTTCCCATTATTTATAACTTGCTTCTTTTTTATTGTGGACGCCATAATATTGTAACGATAAAAAAGTCAGAAAGGTTAAACTTTCTGTTACCTTCAATAAACTTATTGGTTATTAAAGTTTATGCCACGGCTAACTTAACTCAAGCGATAAGATACGGGAGTTATTAAAAGTCTCTTCGTGAATGCTAAAAAATGCAAATCTTGCTAGTTAAGAAATATAATCTATATTTTGTTAATATTTGATATTAAAAGCCACCAGTCTAAGTAATAGAAAATATTAGAGAAAATATTATGTCCAAGGTTTTGTACTTCATTTAATTGACCTAATTGAGTAAATCTGGTATAAAATAGATTTTTAATATATGGTAAGAGCTTTCACCCCACACCAAGCTTAAATCACTTTTTAAATTTTATCTTAAACTGGCCAAATGTCTATAGTTTTAAGGGTTTCTCCACACACTTTAACTTATATTAAAAGTCTTACAACACATTTTACATCAACTTGACTTGATCCAAAACCAATATACCAAAAACCATAATATGCTGGGATCAGTCAGCAACTACATCCCAATCGGGATATTTAACAAAACTGTTTAAAGTTCTAGGAAAAGCTTAAGGGATCAGTCCAAAGAAAAAAAAATCAGGTGAAAAGTAGCAAAAAAGACATGCCATATATAAGATATGCCCAAAACGGTTTAAAGATAATTTATTTAATTTTTTTAAAGAATTTGACTTTATTAAATAATAAAATGTTTTATGAAATTAAAAAAAATTATAAAAACAAATATAATAATTAACTGCTACAGCTCACTTATCTTAAACTAAAAGATCACAGATTCACTTTATACTTTTACTTTAGCAAAAAAGTTCATTCTAGGCTTCTAAGTAAGAAAAATGACCACATAA
>JAHBCN010025900.1:0-2500 GCA_019359885.1 Listronotus oregonensis | reverse complement strand
ATGGACGATGTGTTATACAAAAGATTTTTTAAAAGAGATTTAGGATAAGAATTATCAAGGAAAAGTTTAAATATAATGTTTAGGTTTTTTGTATGGAAGGACCGGTCCGAAATTTTCAAGACTCTGCTTTTCATTTGTTTGACCAAGTTCACTTTTGTCGAATGTTTGGGTAAGAATTATAGTTCAGATATCTACCCGAACTAAAGGGCTTTTTATACCAATCAATGATGATTTTGTTTTCCTGAGTTCTAATGAACCTCGTATCTAAAAAAGGTACTGATTGGTTATCATCTACTTTTTCTATTGTGAACTGTATGTAAGGGTCATAACTGTTGAGAGTCTCTACTATCTCGTCCAGCCCCCCCTCAGGAAGAGCTATGATTATGTCATCGACATATTTTTTTATAAAAGGAATGTTAAAGGATAAAAATGGGATTACTATGTCTAACAAATTGTCCATAACATAAGCCGCCAATATCGGAGAGATTGATGCTCCCATCGGGGTATCAAAAGTCTGTTTATAAAATTTATTTATACAAGAAAAGTAAGTGTTATATATATATATATATATATATATATATATATATATATATATATATATATATATATATATATATATATATATATATATATATATATATATATATATAAATAAAAAGTTAATTAGTTCTATAAAAGTATTTCTGTTAATTATTATTTTCATGTTTCATTTGTTAATTTTATATTTAAACACCATCATAATGTTTAACCTCAACTGTTGTAAGTAGTATTATTGTAATACCTTACCTGTAGATAATTAACAAATAATATTGTTTTTTAGTAACCCTGATGATGGGAATAAATATTTCCGAAAGCTTGAAATAATATTAAATGTATATATATATATATATATATATATATATATATAAAATAAATATATATATATATATATATATATATATATATATATATATATATATATATATATATATATATATATATATATATATATATATATATATATATATATATATATATATATATGAAAGATTCCTAAATTGACGCTTTTTTTTTAACTGTGTATAGAACTCATTGAAATAATCAACTTTTTCAAATAAGGTTTTTTAAAACACTAAAAACTAAGAAACTTACATTTATTTAGTGTGTCAAATACGGTCCTGTCGGAAATTTTGACTTTCATTTCGGGCAAACAGAAAACTGAACGAAAACGGGATACAATTAATTTTACCGCAATGTTGTTCACACTTTTTTTTTACCTAATACGACCTGACTTGCAATCAACCGAGAACTTGTTGGATGAGCCCGCAACGGAATCCGACACGCGTACAATCTCGAAGCAGCGGCCGTAGATTGACGAAACTCTAGAAAAAATTAGCAACATATCTACGAAATTCATCGTTTTCGTATTGTGCCATTTTCGCGATTTAACAATAATTTAAAACAAACCCTCACCTCGTCTGGTAAAAGCAAAGCGACTAATTTTTAATGCGTGGCAAAAAATGGCAAAAAATAAACGTAAATAAAAAATACTCTCTTTTTCTGCCCAGACCCGTACTAGACACATTTTCAAATAGGTTTATGTAGCTTTCTTATTTTTGGGTTTTTTAAAACAAGTTATTTGAAAGAGTCGTTTATTTTAATGAATTGTATGCACAGTTAAAAAAAAGCGTCAACTTGAGAATCACCCTGTATCTATATACAAGGTGATTCATGAGAAAATGTTAATACCAGGTACGTAGTCAGGGTCCAAAAACAAACATAAAAGTCTATACCAATACGGGTCCGCAAGGCCTTCGTTTCCTAGATACAGGGTGTTGCACAGTATGCACAGTTAAAAAAAAAGCGTCAACTTGAGAATCACCCTGTATATATATACAAGGTGATTCATGAGAAAATGTTAATACCAGGTACGTAGTCAGGGTCCAAAAACAAACATAAAAGTCTATACCAATACGGGTCCGCAAGGCCTTGGTTTCCGAGATACAGGGTGTTCACCACAGAGCTGACATGTGTTTAGAAGTAAATGGTAGAAATTTTCAAAATTATAAAACCTAGCTTATCTTTTGCCGAACATCATTTAAGAACAATAATTTTATTGAAAATTTAAATACATATTATTAAATTATACATTTTGTTTTATTTTTTAAAATTTTGCTATAATAAAATCAGATGCGTCGTAATTTTTTTAAATCCAAATATCTCGAAAACGGTTGCTCATATCAACTTTTAACTAGTAAACCTTTTTGACGTAAAAATAACAAAACAATTATTTAATTTACTTAAAAATGTAATACGGGGCCGTATCAAAAAGATGTGATTGTTCAAAATAGTAAAAAGACGTGTAGGTGGCTCCCCTTACAGGTAAGAGCTGTAATAAGATTAGATTCGAATCCTTCATACCAAGAAACCCCAATACCAATTTTTACTCCAATATTAACATTATCATAGATTTTATTTAAAAAAAAGAAAAATTAAATGAATATTTTGACACCTTGTTTTT
>JAHBCN010025899.1:0-10968 GCA_019359885.1 Listronotus oregonensis | reverse complement strand
TTATGGTACATGGAATAATTTACGTCAAGAGGTTGATGTTTTTTCCCTTTACCCAAGATGGTCGTATCCGGAGCCGTATCATGGCTGCACATACTGATAAAGAATCCTATATGGATTATTTTAAATGAAAATCTTGCAAATGGCAGTGATCGAAGCTGACTTGGGTGAAAAACAATAGCAACTGTTTTTCAATATCAGGATAATAATCCTAAGGGGACTTGGGGGCTGTACCGTATTGGAATGCAGATGGTAGCTTGGCAAATTTCCGCAAAGTTTTAGCTTGGCAGCGCAGTGGAATGAAATTAGTGAAAATTTAAAAACAACCTATGCTGAGATTCAACATAAATTTGCAAATGATTGGTTGATTAAAGGGCTGTAAATTATAGTGAGGCTGATCAGTTTTGGAACTGCTTATGGTGGTGTGGCTTTCCAAACCAGATCAGGTAAAGGTTTGGATGTGGACGGGAATCTGGCCATACAGCATAGCGATAGTATTTCTTATGACGTATATGCGACAGGTCCATTTCAACTATTTAATCGTTCGAGAGCTTGTGGTCGGCTATAGTAATTTTAGCAAACTAGCTCATCTGATAGGTGACGACAAATGTCACTTATCCCACCAGCATTGCAGATTATCGACATGGAATGGTAATATCCCTAAACCAACTTGGGTTAAAAATGGCAATGGCACGGAAAATACAACTGACCTTGGGGCGCATATGCAACTTTGCGTTTAAATCTTGCTGATCCACTGAATGTGATTTTGGGTGTTCGTATAATGATTATGAATATACCAGTAAAGCATGGACAGCAACCACAACAAAACTCAAAGTGCAGAGCCAAGTACCACAAATGCGACGACTCCGTTTTTTGGTATTTTATATGATTTAAATGATCAATGGACAGCTTATGCAAGTTATACCGATATGTTTACCCCATCAAGTCTTAAAGATCGTCATGATAAATTTTTAGATCCATCTATTGGTGAAAGTTATGAAGTGGGTCTAAAAGGTAGCTTATTAGAGAACAAACTATTTTTTTCTACAGCAGCATTTTGGTCAAAAATCAAAGATGTAGCAGTTCTTGATAAGGAATATAATGATGCAGTTGAAGCTGCAATTCAAAATGGAACGGCAAAAGCGGAAGATTTTAAAGTTCAAACAGCCTATGTTGCTTCTGGACAGGGTTTAAAAGTTGAAGGCTTTGAAATTGAGGCGATTGGGAAACTTGCAGATCATTGGAATCTAACCGCAGGGTATACGTATGTAAATAGTATCAGTTCAGCAATGCGACGGATTTGAGCAATGTCCCCCAGAATCAGTTAAAGCTTTATACAAATTATACATTCCCTGAATCGTTGTTTACGGGAGCTAATCGTTTAACGGTAGGAGCAGGTGTGAGCTGGCAAGATGATATTTCTTTAAACTGGGGCGGAGCACCTGCCAATTCTGTTGGAAATGGGACAATTACTCAGGATAGTTATTATTTGGTGAATGCATCTGCAAGTTATAAGTTTAATGATTATTTCACTGCCAGTGTTAACGCAAATAATTTACTGGATGAAAAATATTATCGAAATGTTGGCTTTTATAATGGTGTCTTTTGGGGTGAACCTAGAAATGTAACATTGACATTGCGAACTAAATTTTAAGGCATATAAATTTTATAAATAGACTTCTTGAGAAACTCCTTATGTTTGCAAGAAGTCTAATGATTTATTTTGCTTAAGGAATCTTCCCCCAAACTTCTACCTAATTGTGATGCAGAAGAAGTTTGGGGAAGTAGATTATTTAAAACAGTAAAATCATAGGCCTAACGCGGTTGAATTGGGCTGATAAAGGTTACTAGGGCATTCCCTTCAGCATCAAGTAAAACCAGTTGTTGATGGCTTACTGTGTATTTTGCGACATGTTGGAGTGCCTGTTGATAGGCTTGTTCAACTTGTCCATTATTGCTTAAACATGCCATTTGTGTGCTGGCAACTTGCCCTAGACTGATATTATTTAGATTATCGGTGATAGCTGCCCATAATGCGGTTACAACTGTCAGAACCACTGAATCTGGCTTCAGTTACAAATTCAATATTTGCAGTTTGTGCATTCTGTGCATAGGTGATGGGCTGAGAACCAATCTGACTTACAATCCAGGCTTTCCCCTGTAACAGGACCAGATTATTTGCCTGTACCACTTTTACTTCAGGTGGGGTAGAGCTACATGCCGAAAAAATGATACCTGAGCTTAGGGCACATCCCAGTAAAAAGTTTTTTTTCATGATCTTTCCTATGTTTATTAAGTTAAATTGTATTTGCTGATCAAAGCAAAATACCAGAAATAGCCAGCGATTTGATCAACAAAAATGATGCAAACTGTAAAATCGTCTGACCTTATTGATCTTCTTGGTAATCCGGAACGAATCAATTGTGAATAGTGCTGGCTGATTGATCTTTCAGCTGTGTAAAATTCTGTACTCTAGGTTGATATATGCCATCTTAACCACTGGCCTTGTGAGTATCGTTGGTCAAGGATTTGATGATCATACAGATAAAGGGTAATTTTCCTGGATAACAGTACCCGATAATCGACCGGGATCGGATCAATCTTATTTACCATATCAAAAATGATGGTGGTACAGTTACTAAATAAGGTGTTGTACCAGCGAGGCTGGGTTTGCAATGCCTGGCCTTGCTCTAGATAGGATAAGAACAATTCCTGCATGGCCATTTTTGGCATTTTTACCGGATAGATATAGACACGCTCTTTACGGATATTGCTGCGGGTATAGATAATATCTTTTCGTCAGCCGGTACAATCGCAAGCTCATATTGACGGAAAAACCACCAATACTAGAGAATTTTTCGGTTTTTTCCTTACGGATTTCTATCGAAAATGTCAGATGTCGCCCATCGGCAAAATTAAAGCTTAATAAGGTATGTGCAATTTCATTCCCGGCCCAGTAGGACAGGATTAAATCCATACTTTCGATTTTGGATAAGTCGTAGTGACGTGTTTCCCAGCGAATGTCATAATCTGTTTCACTGCGCCAGTTAAAATTACGGACATTTTCAATGGTGATCAGATCACCCTGTTGTTGATAATTTAAAATTTTGGCGACTTCAGGATTCCAGTCACGATCATTACGGGGTTGCATGGAGAAGTACCATGCCACGCCAATGGCGAAACACAGAATATAAATCCAGACATCGGTTTTACGTTTAAAAATTGCCTGTGTGATGTAGACACCGGTAATACTACAGGACAGAATGATCCAGAAGCCAATCGCCATATAGCTAAAAATTTTGCCAAATGGTTGCTGGATCCATAGTGCAACGCACAGCCAGATACTGGATAAAATGACAAAGACATAAAAGAGACCGTGCAAAAAGCACCGAGAATACTTTTGCGGGGTTTTTTATCGATGTCATTCATACTTAGCATAAATTATCTTGACGTAAATATTGGGCAAACCGAAAAGAAATCGCATTTTTGGCACTGATATGATCGCTAAAATCGGTCAGAATAAAGTCGTCTGGAATCGCGGGATAGAAGGCATCACCCGTACATCCAGATCAACATGGGTGATTTTCCAGACGATCTGCAATCGGTAGAGTTTGTTTAAAAATTTCCCCGCCACCAATAATAAACAATGATGGCTTATCTACTTCTTCCAGATCAAATACAGCTTGTTCCAGCGCATTATCAATGGAATTCTTACACCATCTGCTGTCCATTGATGATCACGGGTAATCACCCAGTTAATACGATTGGGTAAAGGTCGGCCCATGGATTCGAAGGTTTTACGCCCCATAATCACCACGCCATCTTGGGTAATCCGTTTAAAATGCTGTAAATCTCGGAAATATGCCAGGGTAGTTTTTCCTTTGCCGATACACTTTGAAATCACAGGCCACCACATGTACAACTTCGATGCGAAAGGCCATTTTTTTCCCCTGACGCTCCCCGTATCTAGGAAGCACTTTAAATGTATATACTGTAAAAACCTTAAACGCAAAGGTGCCTTAATGCCAGGATGTGATTGATAACCGACAATTTCGATGTCTTCAAATTTAAAATCAAAAATATCTTTAATTTCTGGATTTTGAAGCTGGCAAAGTGGTAAGGGTTCACGACTCAACTGTAATCTAGCCTGTTCAAAATGATTGGCATATAAATGCGTATCTCCGCCAGTCCAGACAAAGTCGCCTACATCTAGGTCACAGACTTGTGCGATCTATGCGTGGGGCTAGCTGGCAATATTAAAGGGAACACCTAAAAATACATCAGCACTACGTTGATATAATTGGCAGGACAGTTTGGTCCTGAACAAAAACTGAAATAGCGGACAAGGCGGCAAGGCCACCTCCAGCTTCTTTGGGATTCCAGCCGGAAACGATCAATCGACGAGAATTAGGATTGTTTTTTATTTCATTGATCAGCCAGAAATTTGATCAAAACCATCATGCTGATAGCTGCCATCGGCATTCTGACTTGCGCCAAAATTTCGCCATTGGTACCATATACCGGGCCAAGTTCACCTTCCGGACGACCAAAACGGGCACATTGTTCGGCGGTGGCCCATTCATCCCAAATGGTGACTTTATGTTCCTGTAAATACTTGACGTTGGTATCGCCCTTTAAAAACCATAGCAGTTCGATCGCAATCGAGCGGAAATGGACTTTTTTGGGGTGAGCGGGGAAAGCCTTTGGATAAATCAAAACGCATCTGATAACCGAATACCGAGCGTGTGCCTGTACCTGTACGATCACCTTTATCACCGCCAGTTTGTAGAATATGATCAAGTAGGTCGAGATAGGCTTTCATACGTTATCCATTTCATAAGGTCAAAACATAGCGGCTTATCTTAACTGATTTCCACAGTTTTAAACAAATATCGGGCGCTAAAATATTCGGAGAGTATCACCAGCATCATTGACTGAAGTAGGTTAACTAAAAATGTATCTTTCGGTAAATTGAGATCAGTGGCAGAAAAAGTACAAATGGTACTGTACATAAGATAATTTCAAGACCTTGTTTATATGGATTATCGGTGCTTATTTTACTGTATTGCTGTTTAAATAAAGCGATAAGTGTGCCAAGGATACAACTCAAAAGAATAAATTTAGGATTTAATAGATCGATCCAAGCGGTCAGGATCAGAATGATGACACTGCATAAAATAATGAAATGGCGTTGAGATACGAAAGTTTATTTTGATTAAATAATTTAAAGTCCATCACCGTAGAAAATCCCAAAATATTGTGAATATCATAACAAAGATAATCAATATTTTGGGACAATCATGACGATGATTTTGTTTATTTTATATGCCAGTCATACTGTTTGCGCTGATAGGGTACCAGAACATTACAAGACCAATAATAATCATTGGAAAACTCAACAATTGTCCCTTGGTGACCCATCCGAGTAGAATGAAACCCTGATCAACATCGGGTTCACGGAAAATTCCATGACAAAACGAGCAACGCCATAACCGATTAAGAACACCGCAGAAACTGCCATACGGGACGAGGTTTACTGTAAACCACCATAATATGATAAAGAGTAACAAACCTTCGCATAATGCCTGATAAATCTGGGAAGGATGCCGTACCAGCTGTAACGGATCGGTTAAAATCCTGCCGGGATAGCTTGGATCTGTCACCTGACGACCATAGAGCTCACCCCCAATAAAATTACCAATTCGTCCAAACATCAGACCGGTTGGGACACAGGGTGCGATAAAATCCAGTGTTTCAAACCAGCTTTTCTGGTACTTGCGACACCAGAAATCTGGCGAGCATGACACCGATAAAGCCCCCATGAAAGCTCATGCCACCAGTCCAACTTGAAATAGCCAGAGTGGATTGTCCAGAAATTTATCAAATTCATAGAACAGGACATAACCGATTCGACCCCCTAGCACCACACCGAGTGCCCCATAGAAGACCAGATCGGAGACCATCTCAGCATTCCAGCCGTCACGCTGTTTGGCACGATAGGTTGCCAGACCCCAGGCACATAGAAACGCCAATAGGTACATAATGCCATACCAGTGGACTTTGACCGGTCCAGTGATAAGGCAACAGGATCAATGTTTGGATAGGTCAGCATTGATTTTCCTTCATTCAGTTTTTTTGTGCTTGATTGTAGCGGATAATTTGAAAAATGTTGTACATTCAATGTATAGGGTGCATTGAATTTTCAAGATGCCGCAAGTGATGAGTTGATTAGATGTGTATTTTAGCGTTGGCATGGCAAGTACTGGAAGATACACCGTTCTTTAATTTCCAATGTGATGGTTTATCATCGTGCTGCTAGACCTTTAACACAATGGCCCTAGTCCGATTTTTGCCGGGCAGGTTTACAACAAGGCGGACATGGCAGGGCATAACCGAACAGGGGCGCTGGGCTGTGGTCACTAATTTTCGTGAGGGTGGACAAACAACACAAATCCCACATCACGGGTATCTGGTTAAGGATTTTTTATGGTCTGATTTGGCACCGATTCGTTTTGCTCGGAATTTGGAAAAACACAGAATGATTTGCCGGCTTTAATTTAATTATTGGAGATCGGCAGCAAGCTGTTTATATGAGTAATCGTGGCGAAGCACCGCAGGTTCTGGCCAAAGGTGTATATGTGCTGTCTAATGGACTGATGAGTGAACACTGGCAAAAAACTGCACATTTACGCAAACGCTTTACACAAGAATTATTGCCATTGATCAATTGCCTCAGGTGACGCTCCAGAGCGATTAAAAACCTTGGGTATTTTGCAGGATCCGTAAAAATTCCTATACCTTTATTACAGACAGGAATTGCTGAAGAAATGGGCTGTTATTATCTTCGATCTTTATTCAAAGTGAAGTCTATGGAACGCGTTGTTCTAATGTTTTATTGATGCAAGATGAACACATAAACTGGTGGGAAAAAACGCAACAAGGAAAATATGCTGGAGAAATTCGGCAAGTACACATCAAATAGAAACAGCCAGTGATTTCACTGGCGCTGTTGGAAAGAATCGGCAATTATGCTTTTTCTTCCAATGAAACTTCGATGGTATCGGCAGTAATATAGCCGACGGGCGCATAGCCATCGTTGTAATTGGATTGATTAAAGGATCAAGCGTATCTTTTACAACATTATGGATACCGCCCCAATCGCCTGGGTGTTGGAAGTTACTCATAAGTAGGTCCAGCCATTGATTGAATCTACCGCATGAAGACCGGTTGACTTTGGCACCGGCAGGCGTGAAAGCAAGAATCAGTTCTTTTTCTATAATGTTATAAGCCCAAAGAAGTTATTAACATGGTTACCACTGTCTTCACCAATAAATAAAAATTCTTAAGGTTTCAATATTTCAAATTGTCTGGGCTGGCAATTTTGTCTGGTTGGCATATTACCCAGACTATCAGCCGCAATATCTTCACCCATTAATAGCATATGGTTTGGTATGGAGTCCATTGGCTATTAATTTCATAACCTTTTATCATCTTTGAGCTTGGCATCAGATTCTTTTAATAAACATGTGCCAATACGCCACCTGCCGATACTTTCTTGGCAAAAGATACATTGTAGGCAGAAACCCAGGCTATTGTCTTTAATCATGGAGTCCGAATATTTTTAATGCAGAATAACCACACGGTCTGTCCATTGACGGTTGTACCTTCCATTTTGGTAAATGCCATACTACCGCCTTTGAGTGCTGCGTAGCGGTGTGTCTCAAGGAAAGCAGCGCAAGTTCAATCTCTTGTTGGAAAGCCATTGTTTGCTTCTTTCAGTTTGATCACGTTTTTGCTAAAGTACAACGAGTAAAGCCAGTGGGGTTTCTTGGGTTTGTTAGCATCACTATCCAGATGTTTCAAAGATATTTCTTTGGTAATGCCACGAACATTCACCAAATCTTCAATGTTTTACTGTCTGAATAACCTAATTTAATCCTTGAATGCAGTAGAGGTTTCTGTTAACACGCTGGTGTATTTTGAACTCAAAGTTCCCCCAGACAGGTCTTTTCCTTATCTGCAACAAACATAAAGAATGCGCCGTTGGTAAATCATCACCCATAATCGCAGTACGATTGTCCGGCATAACCTGAATCAATTCGTGAAAATACGTCCCAGGCAGTAATGTTTTTCGTTACCTGTACCATCTGCATTAATAACAATTTCAGGTAGATGACCATAGTTATATACATTGGCTGTATTTTCATCACCATACGGTTTTTTATAGGCTTTTAGTGTTGATAGGTTCGTAAATCTGATCAAGGCATCTGGCTCATATTCTTCACTTAAAAAGATGCGTGTTCCAAGGAGAAAGACTTGCCCACAAGTGATCCATAGACCATGAACTTTAGACATATCGACATTAAAATATTTTTAAGTTCCAGATACCGGTTTCTGATCTTGATCAAGGGTTAAGATCAATTGGGAGCAGTTTACCATACATGCTATTTCCGGCCAGATCACTGGTTGTATACTCAAATTGCACCACATGGAATACAGGATTGGTCACACCGGAAACGCTTGCACCATCTTTTTACAAGTGATGAACCATCTGGAAGTCAGAGAAAAACTGACGTTTTTTACCACTTACAGACGTATCGTAGATTGGATAATTATAAATATCGTAATAACTACCAGCGATAATTTTTCCGCCAAGAAGATTATCTACTTCCACACCAGTTTTAAAGAATTCCTTATAACCCAGTTGATAGTTTTTGAACCATCATCCCAGTTTACAGAAAGTTTGGATGCAACCGTGGTAGTTGCCATTGCTGGGGCATCTGCCAGTGTAGGCGATCATTGCGTAAATTTGCACTTTTAAAGTTGACAACTTTAGCTGGTGTATCGTTGTCTTATCGTCATCATTACAACCATTAATCAGATGCTTGCCATTGCCCCAAGTGGCAAAAAATGGTACCCCAGCAAACCATTTTAAAATATCGCGACGTGATGGGTGATTAGCCTGTTCAGTCATTGTTTTCCCCAGCATCGTTTAAAAAAATAAAACCTGGTCAGAGTGTAGGTATAATATGTGACATTATTCTTTCGGTTTTATATCATTTTGATTACAGCTTAATTTTTTAATATAAAAAAACCTATTATTTAAATTAAATAATAGGTATTAAATTAATGAAGATATATATGTTTGTTGTGATTATATTAACTTTTTTTTCGATTAATTTGCCTAAAAATGTCCCAATTCGAACAAAACACATGGGGATCGCCAGATCCATAGACAAGGCGTCAGGTGGTGTAACAAACATGGCAACAAAGAAACAGCCCACAATAAAAACGTCTTTTCTCGCTAGGCTTTGTGTCTGATGAATCCAGCTAAAATTAAAACCAGAGTAACAATTGGAATTTCAAATGTTAAACCAAATACCAGAAATAGCTTCATACAGAAACTAAGATAACTATTTACATCCGTCATTGGTGCGACTGTTTCAGGAGATACACTAATAAAAAAATGTAAAACAGCTGGAAAATAATAAAATATCAAATGCCACCCCAGATAAAATAAAATAATACTGCCAAATAATAAAGGGAAGGCCAGTCTTTTCTTTTAAATAGAGCGCATTAATAAATAACCAGATTTGATAAATAATGAATGGCATTGCAATAAATAATGCTGCAAATAGATTTAACTAAATGGTGCCATAAAAGTTGCGTAACATCGGTTGCTATCATGGTCGATGTTGCTGGAAGCTGAGCCCGCAAAGGTTCGGAAAGTAACTGATACGTATGATTTCGAAAAGGTAATAAAATAAAAAACAGAACCAGTATCACCAACAATCTTGACCAGATGCTGGCGTAATGTGATCAAATGCGTTGTCGCGGCATTTGATCCAATTCTTCCTGGATTGTTGTGAAGAGGTGATCGGTAATTGGTTCATGGCAACTTTTAATGTAGTGTGAACGGATTGATGGTATCGGCTGGATGATTGTGAAAGGACACGTGCTAAAACTTGCCTGAAACGGTACTTGGTAGAATCCTTCCAAATAATCATGGAATAGTTTTTGTTTTAATTCTGTTGCAGGAACTCGCTGGCGTTCCATTCGGCAAATTTTTCCTGCATCTGTTGTTCCAGTGCTTCAATACGTTTGATCTCGTCCTGCATTTGCTCACGTAATTAGAAATTTTGAATTCTTTTTCGATATCCTGTTGAACTTGGTAAAAATTTTTTTATACGAACATACCATTTTCAACTGTTTTAAGTGCAATGGGTAATTTTTCCGGTCCGAGGACGATGGTGGATAATCGAAAAAATTAAAATCTCACTCATACCAAGATTTAACATGACTTATCCTCAAGCAATATTGGTTAAAATCAATTTAGCTTTTTAACTGGCTTTTGCTTTCGGTGCCGGCATTTCAGACGTGTTTGCATGTTCGATCAATTTTGGGTCTACTTCATCTTCACGGAATCTTTTTAAAATCCTTGATTGCACCACCGACATCTTTACCCAAATTTTTAAGTTTTGAGGTACCAAATAATAAAAGCACAACGTTGCAAAAATAAGGCTCCAAATTGATAAACCCCCAAAAAATACGACTCCCAAAAACATCAAAATAGATAGATGGTATTCAACAAGTTAAAATGACAAAAGCGTGACATAAATATTGCAATTTAAAGACAGGACTTGGGCAAAGACAGGATTTTCGCTACAATGCTACGCTCCATTTTAGATGACGATCAGGTTTGAACATGGTTTGATGCTACCCCAGTCTCTTTTATGGTCGGGTTGGCTGTGGATCAGTCACCACAATTAAAACAAATTTTGCACGATTTTGTCCCACTTTTCATTCCCATTGTGATTATTTCAACATGGTGTTTTATCAGGCAGGCAGTATCTATTTGATGCTATTTAGTCTGTTTAGCTCAATCATGTTGTATGTAGTCTATCGCTTATTTAGTCAAAATAAAATTCAGGCATTATGTGTGTCTTATCCCAATCTGGCTGGCTGGGTTTT
>JAHBCN010025898.1:0-10995 GCA_019359885.1 Listronotus oregonensis | reverse complement strand
GGGGAGTTTGTTGTCCCGCCCCCTTGGACCCCTAAGGTGTAGCGTAAATGCACTCTTAAGATGCAATGTTAGATTTTTTTTGATCTTAGCCTACAACACCGTATAAACATTCGTGCGTCCACGTTAAAATCGCCAAATTTAAAACAACAAAACAAAAAATGTATGCAAAAAAATCGATTTTTTGAACCTATCAAATAAGAGAACCCGCTTAAATGGAACCTTATGGATTTCTACAAAACTGTTGTTTTTTTCGCCAACTATAGGCACTTTTCGATGGAAAAAAATCATTTATATTTCAAAGAGAGAACTATATTTATTTTTGTACGTCCGATCTGTGATAAGGTACAGATAATTGTAAAAACGAGAGAAACTATTTTACATCACAAAGGAATATTTATTTTTCCAAAATATGTTAACCATCACGGTGTGTTTTATGTGGTATTTAGCGGGACTAAATTTTGATTTGTGAAAATATTATATTTGTCACAAAGTAAAGCGAAAAAATGTAGTGACGATGGAATATTAGCCTACCAGACAAGTTACTACTTTATTTCTTGTTTAGCTATGTGATAAACTGTAAATATACAGGGGGTTACTTAAGTGCATAGCCAAACTTCAAAGGATGATTCTAAAACTATAATTGCGATAAAAACTTTGTTATACTACTGTGATCTAAAACTAGAGTGATTTTTGGGTATAAAATGAAAAATCTGTATCTATTCTTTCAAATCTATTGTCCCCTTCAAATAAAATACACTTATACCAACGTTTCTTCCAGTCCTCGATGCATGCTAAATAGTCGTCTTCAGATATGGCCTTCAATGCACGTAGCTATTCATGTTAAATATCTTGAATCGACTCAAAACGGGGTGGTCTTTTCAGTTTTGGGAACAGCCTTAAGTCACACGGAGCTAAATCAGGGGAATACGGCGGCTGAGCAACGATATGAGTATAATTTTTGGCTAAAAAGTCGAATAACCAATGCATTGCGAGATGGTGCATTATCGTGATGCAAATACCAAGAGTTGACTCATGCAAACAATGCATAATATTCAAATAATACTCCCTATTGACTGTTTGGCTCGGTGGTAGAAATTCATAGATAATCGAAGAAAACAGTCAACATGACCTTGATTTTTGAACGACTTTACATTGATATTCGTGGCCGTCGTTAACCTTTTGCACGGCATTCAATTGATTAGTCGGTTGTTTCCGGGTCGTATGCATAGATCCAAGTCTCATCACCAGTAACAATGCGTTTTATAACGTCCGGATAGTTGGCAAGCATCTCTGCGTCGTTCTTTTTCCATGAAATTGAAAAATTTTGGCACCAAACGTGATCTCACTTTTCTGAGATCCAAATGATCCTTCAAAATCGCTTGAATCGATCCATATGATATATTTACCATATCCACAAGTTCTTTAATAGATAATCGTTGATTTTTAAGCACTAAATCCTTCATTTTCTTGATGTATTGCTCGTCGATTGATGTTGATGGTCCTACAGAGCATTTCAAATCAGCAACAGCCCTCTTTGAAGTTCTTATACCACCTGTACCCTATTTGTTGCGACATGGTATCATCGTCGAATGCCTTTTGTAGCATTCTGAACGCTTCGATTCAAGAAATTTATTCTGCAAGCAAAATTTAACCATTTTATTGCTCAACAAAATCAGACATTGTAAAAATCGCCAAATCAACTTTTCGTTGTTCACAAAACCAAGTGTAAACTAAATACTAATGATCAGTGGCGGCTGGTACATAAGAGCTGCAGAGCTGCAGAACCACCAAAAAAAATAGAAAATAAGCCTTAAATCTAAAATAAATAAATGTTTCTGATGTTTAAATTATTTGTGTTTAATTAAAAAAAAGTTAAACGGACAAGTAACTTCGAACGAACCCCGAGACAAGTTACATTGAACGAACTGC
This sequence comes from Listronotus oregonensis, assembly GCA_019359885.1. Lineage (NCBI taxonomy): Eukaryota > Metazoa > Arthropoda > Insecta > Coleoptera > Curculionidae > Listronotus > Listronotus oregonensis. The sequence continues at coordinate 9,066 of JAHBCN010025898.1, read as the reverse complement.
GCGACATTCCTGGCCAGACGTAGTCAACAACATATCTCCACGCGCTTGACCATATAAATTTAGCAGGGCGACACAATGTGGTTCTGTGCTCGTAATTTGCCCTCGCCTCTGACGCGCGACTCCCCGCGCCTTGATTTTAATACCGTTGTTTTAACGGGAATATGTTCTGCATTTTACGCAGTGCTGAATAGTGATTAGTTTTGACGAGTTTTTCGAGCAGTTATCGGTACCGCGTTTTCTGTATAAAAAATCTAAAATTGTCGCGTACTGTTATAAGCGTTATATTTGTTTTTTCCTTGATTAATATTCATATTAGAGATGGATATTATCGATAATTTATTAAATGTTAAAAGGTTTATAAAGTACACCTACGAAGGAAAAATTAAATTAAAGCAAGGTGGACGTCCTTTACCAGATATTTCCATCGAAAAAGAAGGCTCAAGTCGTGGTAAACAGTACAAAAGACAATTTAATCGTGAAGTGTACTCAAGAAACGATTGGATTTATGGATGCAATAAAAAAATGCTCTTTTCTGTTTTCCTTGTGTACTTTTTGGCGGAGATAAATCGTGGACCCAAATTGGAGTGACAGATTTAAATCATTTGAGTCAAAAAATAAAGAAACATGAAACGTGCCGACACCATTTACATAATGTAATGGAATTTGCTGCCGCAAATATAAGGGAACAACTAGATTCTGCCTACTGGGTAAATATTCAAAAATTTAACGAAGAGGTGACAAAAAATCGGTATGTTTTGTCTAAAATTATTGATTGCGTTAAATTTTGTGGAATATTTGAATTGGCACTTCGAGGACATGACGAGACGAGTGTCTCAGAAAATCCAGGAATTTTTCGTGGCCTTATTAACTTTAGTGCAGAGCTTGACAAAACTTTGGAGGAACATTTAGAAAAGTCGACAGTGTTTAAAGGGATTTCAAAAGAAATTCAAAATGACATTTTGGGCTGTATTTTAGAAGTATGCCAGGAGAGAATTTTGGAAGAAATTCGTCAATCTCCAAATCTGGCAATAATTGTAGACGAAACAACCGATGTGTCCGCAAAGACGCAGTTAGTAGTAAATTCTTAGGTATTCACGAAATGGCGAACCTATAGAACGTTTCTGGACCTATCTAAACCCTATTGGTGTTAATGCAAAGTCCCTCACGCAAGATATTTTACAAGTTTTGAATGTAATATTATCAGACACAAAATCAACCAATAAACTAATTGCTCAAAGCTACGATGGCGGCTAATAAGTGAAGGCATACTGGAGTCAGGCAAGGATTAAGGAGAAATTTCCATATGCCCATTTTGTACACTGCTATGCGCATCAATTGAATTTAATAATGTCCAAAGCTGCTTCACAAAATTCACAAGTAAGACTTTTGGTAATTTGCAAGAAATACCAGCATTTTTTAGAAATTCGCCACAACGTGTAGATGTACTGACCAAACTAGTTCAAAGAAGAATTCCCCATGGTGCGCCAACTCGGTGGAATTTTAACATCCGCACTGTTAATATTGTTTTTGAACATAGGGAATCTTTAATAGAATGTATGGAGAACATAGAAGACTCTTTTACTAATCAAACTGTTTGTAGTGCCGCGTCATCTATCAGAAGAATGCTCTTAGATAAAAATTTTATTTTTTCCATCGTGTCATGTCTCATGTAGATGTTCTTTTTAACGAGCTACAAAAAATACAAACAGACCCTGTAGAAATAAACAAAAAAATTGAGACTTTTGAGCAGAATGTGATGTCACTAAGAAACTCAGTACCTGAAGTCGTTAGCCAAGCTTCTTCATTATCCACCGAGCCCTTATCTAAAATTCGTAGAAATGACAGTAAATTGGATCATCGTATTGCCGCTATAGAAATCTGCGATGTAATTTTGAACTGTGCGAAAGATCGATTTGCATTTAAAAATCAAAATTGCGGCTACTTTATTTTATTCTAATAAATTTGGGGTATTTTGTGATAATTTTCCCGAGGAAATTTTAAATTTAACATGTTCTGCTTATCCAGACAATGATAAAGAACGTTTAAAAACTGAATTATCAGTAATTTATTCCAGAGCAGACTGTAGATCTATAAAAGGAGCAGTACCGTTTTTAAAATTTTTAATAGAAAATAATTTATCAGGGGCAGGGGCATTTCAAGAAACCAAAAGAATATTAGAAATTCTTATAACAATTCCAATGACATCTCAGAGGCTGAAAGATCATTTCTACTTTAAAACGAATCAAGAATTTTACGTAATTCTATGACTCAGGATCGTCTAGTGGCTCTATCAATGCTATCAATTGAAAAGGAAATGATTCGTGAAATTTCAAATTTCAATGAGAAGGTTACAGACAAGTTTTCTTCCAAAAAGGACAGAAGAATCAACTTAATTTATAAAAAATAAGCCTTTAGTCTTCGGAGACATTCTTTGTGACATTTACTTGTATAAACTGTTTTTCACTTGCTTCTCAAATCTGTGTAAGTTTATAATTATGTTATTTTTAATTCTGGTTTGTTAAATGTATATTACTAATCGTTTGCTGCTGTGCAGAACCTCTATATTTGTAACTCACGAGCCGCCACTGCTAATGATGTTAGAGACGTCAAATTTTTACCAGATGTTACTAACAGTGGTACTAACTTAAAAAGATAACAATTTGCCCGAAACAAAATCAGACATTGTAAAAATCGTCAAATCAACTTTCTTTGTTCACAACACCAAGCGTAAACTAAATGCTAATGATGTTAGCGATGCCAAATTTTTACCAGATGTTACTAGCAGTGGTACCAACTGAAAAATAAAACAATTTGCCTGAATAAGCATGCGCGGGAAGTTTAAATGAAATATTCAGGAGTGCTTAAAAATTACCGATAATTTTCATGAACTCGTTCTTCGAACTCGTGGAATTATAAATAACAAGCTTGAATGATAATTATCTGGTTAATTTTTATGCACGAGCGGTATTTAGGGAGAATATTTCTAGAATGAAGAAATATGGGAGTATTATACTAATAAAATGTTTTTTTTTGTCATACAATTTTCAATTTCATGCAACATAATTAAAACTATAACTGAAATAGTTTTTTTAATTACTTTATCTATTTCTTCATCGTGTACATGACCAAATTGACTCATTTTGACGTTTCTAATTGACAATACAAACAAACAGGTTCGATTGTTCTGTATTTGTAAGTGGAAATACCACGTTGTCTAGGCAACGTGAAATTTCCACTGAATTTTTTTGATTTTTAACGTGTTTTATGGGAAAATTTATACATGAGGGAAATATTCATCTTAGTTTTTGATCACAGTATTAAACATAGGTACAGACTTGCTTTGTTCATTTAAAGACATGCTTTTAGGGATTTGCAAAAAAATTTAGTGTTTTTTCCCAAAAATAAAAAAATGCCTAATAAGATTTATATTCATTTTTAAAAAATTTTTGAATTAAATCATTTTTGAAGTTTTACCGCGTTCTTAAGTAACGCCCCTAATAGAGCAGCCCTCCAAAGCAAAGCGTAGTGATATTCGTCATAAAATGGTGCTTAGAGAAGATATTTATGTACTATTGCCGTGTTACCAGTTTTTGAATAGAAGCCTGTATCACAATTTTATAGTTTATACGTACTATTATGCTAATTTAGTTTGTAAAAATTCAATGTGTACGGTTATTAACACCAACCCCCATCCCCCCTCCCTTTGTAAATATTTTTAAAAACGTTATACATATATTATATACATTTATTGTTAAGTAAAGTAGATTGTTACTGTTGATATGTTTGCGTAAATGTACCATATTTTTCGAAGGGTTTGATCTGACGTCACAGTCGGCAAGTAACCACTTAATAACCCTGTATGGAAAATATACGGGGTGGCTAAATGTTTGTAGCATATAATTAAAACTTAAAAAATGTAATGTGATTTTTTTGGGCCAGGAGGTTTTTAATGAAAAGAAAAACCAAAAATCCGGGCTGCAAAGCCATCAAATTGTTATTTTATTTATCCTGTACAATAGTGAAGTTAATTGATTTGCAGTTTCTCGATAAGATGGCGTTAGTGCATTTCGATTCGAAGTTGCGCTGTTGCAGTCAAGTTCAGTAATGACACCTAACCAGAATTCTTGGTTTTCGTTTCGTTAAGGGTCTCTAAACAAAAAAAAAAAAAAAAAAAAATATATATATATATATATATATATATATATATATATATATATATATATATATATATATATATATATATATATATATATATATATATTATATGCTGTAAACATTTTTTTACATCCTGAAGAGATTTTATTTTTTAATGCAAGTTTGTTAGTTGTAGTAAGTATAAAAATTACAGAGACTTAATTCTTGTCTACAATACTATTTGCTTTAATACATTACTTCTGCATACCTGCATTAACAAAAATATCATCTATATTTTCCACTATATTTTTCGAATACTTAGAATACCTTTTTACTATACTTGATACAAGATGTAACCAGAAATTCACCCTTTTATTTTTACCCCGATTTTATTGTTTCAATACTTGCCCTGTGAGGAGAAAGAAAAAAGCCCCCAAAGCTTATTTGTCATTGAAAATATTATATATATTTATATATAAAAATTCTACACTTATTTAAAGCAGTGTGATTGAAAGGTTGTAAATATAATTTATGTGGATTAAAAAGAATTGTTTGTAGAATAAATCACTGTCAAATTATGTGTTGCCTTTTTATTTTATCCCTTCTTTGATTAATCGTATTTGGAAACATCTTTACCTTTTAAAGCTATTTTTGCGCAAGTTTTCTTGCATAATTTTTTTCTGTTCTAAACTTTTATAGTTTGAAAATGGCTGCAATTCGTTTTAACAATAAGCTTAACCAACTTACTAAAATTTGTAAACAGTTTGATTATTTCTAAAAGTGTTAAGTATAAAATAAATGCACAAAAAAGTGATGTTCGGGAACTTTGTGACATTGATTATAATTAAAAAATTTGGGAATCTTTTTTTTTTATTAAGTGCACATTAAAAAAAGTTTTTACAAATTTTTCATAAAAAATATTAAATAGTTACATAGTTATAAACGATACCGCAAAGTAAAAAAATCCCCCTCCATAACGACATTGATTTCTCGAAGACGGGTTATCTGAAAAAAAAATCATAGTTTATGATAACCTGTATGAATATTTGGTATCGTTCCACGTAGCTGATTTTTTTTTAATTTACTTTTTCAGAAAATCGGGATCAATTGAATATTTTTTCATTCTTACGCGTATTTTTTTTTTTTTTGGATTCAAGCAATCTTAAAAAATAATAAAGATCAAAATTTTCGAAATCGGCTACGGGCACAAAACTACATTCATACAGATTATAAGCCTTTATTTTTTTTCACATAACCTGTTTTCGAGAGAAGACATTTTTGGAGGGGATTTTTTTTTACTTTACGGTATAGTTTATGACTATAGAACTATTTAATATTCTTTAATAACAATTTGTAAACTATATTTAATGTGCACTTAATAAATTAAAAAAAATTGATCTCCTAGATGAGGGCATTTTTTAAACCGAGGACCATTTGGACACTTTGTGTCCTAAAGTGGGTCTTTCATAATCTACCGACCGCAAGTCGATCGGAGATATCGTTTTCGAGCTACAGGTGCCCAAAGTTGGTCAATTTTTTCGTTAAAAATCATCGATACAATTTTATCTATTTATCGGATCGCGCCCCAAATCAATAGGGTTCTGAACGGACCAATTCTGACTTGTGTGCAAAGTTTCGTTTCGATAAAATAAAACCCTGGACAGATAATTGATTACGCTCACCCCGATTTTTGAAAAGTCACATTTTTTGCCAAATCCTGTATTTTCCTATCTTCAATTGTTTTCAATTTTTTTTGACATGTGCCCCATAAAGTTCCCCAATTTTCCTGAAAATTTTAACTTTCTAGCTCGTACCGTTTTTTTACCATAACCTTTTTTTCCAACCAAAAGCAAAAAGCGACACCAACCCAGTGACAACAACAGATGACTGGATATATATATTCGCCGTAGGAATATATATATATATATATATATATATATATATATATATATATATATATATATATATATATATATATATATATATATATATATATATATATATATATATACGAAATAGTCTTTACCATTTTTTTCGCAACACTAATATTTTTCGCAAAAACGGCCGTCGAAAAATCCATAACATTTCACTCTGAATATATGTGGCTAAAGGGCTAAAAATGCAGATGGGCAAAACAATTTTTTATCAAAACGCAAGAAAGATGGTGAAGGAAACTTTCTGGGATCATCGAACACTTACTAAGGTCTCATTTTAAAAAAGAAATGTTAATAACAAACCATTTTTTTCAAAAAATATCAATACATTAATGGGATACTCTCAAAATATTGTGAAAACAAATTTTTGACCGGTTTTTTTAATATTCTAGAAAAATTAGAATGGACCCAAACTCATATGCAATGATAGGTACGGGTTTTTCCATTTCAATGAACTTTGATTGATTAAAAAATGTACATTATTGCCCGAGTAATGGAACAATTCGTCCGTCCGCTTATAAGTGAATCCATGAAGCTAGCGGCATTCTAGCGGTAGAGTGAATATGTTTGCCCAATGAGGCACGTAGCTGAAATGAGGGGACTTAAGTCCCGTTATTTCGAAAACTATTGATTTTTCGAAGAAAATTATAAGAACCATTTTTGTAGACTACAAGGCGATCTTCATTTTTTGTCTAAACAAAAATTCTCCAATTCGCATATTTTGACAGATATTAGCGGGAAACCCATTTTCGAGCCGTGAGGGGTCATTTTTAGCCCTTTCCCACCTGTTAATGTTGATAAACTTTTTGTCGCTCGAAAGCATTCCCGAAGACCTAAGAATTGCGCTAGAAGTGAAAACTGTACAGATTTATTTACAGCTTTGTCCCTTCATGTGTTGGACTAATGTCCTTAACTATCCCGGTCAAAAAAATCCCCGAACATCACTCATTTTTTCGGCCGTCACATTGGCTATTCGCCTTAGTTTTAGACTGTCAAAACATTTCAGGTTCATGTGCGCAAATAAAAAAATGTTAAGAAACTTTACTTTAAAACTTAACTAAAACTTTATTAACATCATTGTGCTTTTTACAGCCATATAAGATTTTTTTAAAAAGCTTTAGAAATCTCACACCAGTGGCATTGTGTCTCTTGGTTTGCCAATAGGCAGTAGTGATGAGTAATAGCTGCTGTTTTTGAATAACATTTAAGACTGGCTATTTTCACATAACAGGTTCAAAATAAAAGGTTCCGCGCTAGCGTTGGAACGAAGGGAACCGCTCGCCGCCGATATTAGATGTCGGTCTGTCCGTTCCCCTTGAATCTGAATTCTGAAACAAACCTGAAAAGTTAAAACAGAATGTCGAAAGTGTACTAAGTGTAGTACGTTCCATAGCCATATTGTTGTAGACGAGCATAACACTGCTGTTATAATTTTTTTCCAATAACAACCTGTTACTGCTATTTTCAAATAACAGGTTGTGAAAAAGCAGCCCATCACTAATAGGCAGCAGCCGGCACAGCTTTTTTACACTAACAATTTCTTAGAAAATATAGATCAAGTTGTTAGATAAGTCCTATCTCTTACTCCATCATAGTCCCTCTACTTAGACGCTAAATAAAATCATGGGACATTTTGTCGACAAGCGATATCACAGTTGGGTATTACGAGTTGAGGGCAAAAGAGACAGATAGAGAAGTGAGGTAAACCACAGGGTACACGTGCTACAACCTACGTCAAGCTCAGTGGTTGTAACAAAACGTCGAGTAAGGGGTAGTCGGATATAAGAGAACACTTTTCTGTCCCTCTATTTATTTGAGCCCTTGATGGGCACACAATAACCCAACTACAAAAAATGGAAGCTTACAAAATAATTCAAATCAAAAGATTATCCTTAATAGAGGTATTGCTAATGAGAACTCTTAAATAAAACAAATAATTTAAATTACTCACCTAAAATAGGTAAAATGACAGACGGTAAAGGAAATCTATGAACCATTAGCACCACACAATTTTGTTGGATTCCTTGATAACATATCAAATGCTCAACAGGCAGATACGCTTAGAGCCGCCCCTTTTTTCTAAATTCAATGAGTGGAAAAAAACCAAATCTCATATCTTTATGTGGAACGATAACAAAGTTATAGGGGGGAAAACACGCTAAAACGTTTCGTGCAATATACACACTGAATGCGTCAGGCCGAAACTGAGCCTAAGTGGTCTGTCATTTCCCCTGAATTTTTTAAAACTACCGTTCGTCTAGGTACATAGTAGGTCTGGGGACACTAATTTACAGTTTTTTTTTTTTACGTAAAGCGCTATTATTGAAAGTATATTCTAGAACTAGATGTGTACAAAAAGTGTAAAACAGAGTAAACTATTTCTGAATAACAAACATACCCAAGAATGAACAATTTAAAATTACATTCGCCATTACATCAAGAAACAAATATGTGTCTAATGAATCATACGAAATGAATTTAAATACCAATTAAAATTTAGCTGTAACCTTTTAACTGCATTGTTTCTCCCAGTATTCATTTTAAAAGTATAATTACATAAGTTTTTATTTTGACAGGTTTATAATGTCATTTTTAAAGAATGTTTTTGTAAGTTAGTCTTAAAATGTTGAGCCGCTCTATGCTTCTTTCAGCGGTCCAAATAATGGAGCCTAACTATACTAAGTGTTTAATAGTCTTCATCATCGACTGAACGGTTCAAAAGTAAATTTAAAACTGGCCGTTTTGAAGGTTCTTTTCGCCTTTTATAGTAACGTGGCACCTGGAATTATCTACAGCAATTCTTTTAATACAAAATGCATGAAAAGTGCAAACCAGACGACTCTAGCGCCCTCACAACCATTTAAAAAGTAAATTTATTTTAATAAAATATTAACCCAAATAAAGTAATTCTAACTTGCTACAATTATATAAACTAAACGTCAATTAAGGTCAAACGATTGTTTGTTCTGAAGAATTTGACAGTTTATAATTAAATGAT
>JAHBCN010025897.1:0-10960 GCA_019359885.1 Listronotus oregonensis | reverse complement strand
GCCTTCATGATCACGGTAACCCCTACGCCAGGTAAGTATTTTTTCGTTCCTTATGGTTGACTTTAAAAAACTATCGATGTCGTCATATCCCAAGATTACAGCACCCAAAGGCAAAAATTGATTGAGGATGTGAAACAACACAAAATTTGAATTTATCACGGGGCTCCCCCTAGTTGTGGCTATGTCGAAGAAAAAGTCCATCTTTTTTTTTCCCTTCAATCCTTTTTTTTTATTATTACTCACTTAATAAATTTAAAATTTAATTTTTTTCCTGAGATCGGCATTCGACATTTTAAAGGTCTTAGCTCCTTAAATTTTCTAATCTTCGAGCATATAACTCCTGAAGAGCTCGCCACTCGGCAGTGCAAAAAAAGATAAAGCGCCAATAGGTGGGTTTCATTCCCTTTTTTTTTCACTGCGCGATGTTTGGTCGGCAGGGAATTAATCCTTACCGCCGACCGGCCACAAGAGAAAGGAATTAATATTAATTTTTAAAGTCACGCCAACAAACGTCTTTTGACGACATCAGTTTTAAAAAAACTGTTTTAAATAACGATAATTTTTTTCTTTATACCCATCATCACTTGCACGACAATTTTTAAAAAATCAGCGAATAAAAAAATTTTTAGCGACGGCTAAAAATGGAGATTACGAAAAGAAATCATTGCACACAAAAAGACAAAATGTTATGAAAAAAATAAAAAGCGATTAAAGTGGTGTTTTAAACGTCAATAAAAGGAAAAAAATAGTACAAGAATGTATTAGCGAAAAAAAAAAAACATATCAAATAAAAATATATAACGAAAAAAACAAATATTTTGTAAAAAAATATTAATAAATAAATAAACAGATTTTTTAAAAAAACATTTTCTAAATGAAAAAAAATAAAAAACTTTTTTAATTTACTGAAAAAAAAAAAAATATCTTTTTTCAATTTTTTTTGGGACAATTAAATCTTTTTTGGCCTTTTTGGGTCCGCGTTTACGTTTTTGTCCCCGTCGTATTAGTTTGGCTGCATTCAGTACATCAACCAATTTTAATCGGTTGTTATACCCAAAAAAAGTTTTAAAACCAAGTCTTTCAAAAATAAGGACATGTGCATTTTTTGACTTAAATCTACATAGTTAATAGTAATAACCCAAATGCTGTAATTGTATTTTTTTTAAAACATCAAACGTTTTCCCCTTTACCCTCCATTTCTTTTAAAATTTAGAAATCAGTGAGTGGTGATTAAATTAAAATTTTTAACAGGGATAAAATAGTTGACAAACTCCATTTTTTTCTTGTAAAACTTTCTTATTTGTCGCCGCTATGCTGACGTGCTATTAAATTCTTTTATTTTTATAATATTGTCGGGATACACTTTTTCTTATCGTTTATTTGTTTTAATTTTCTGCTGACATTGTATTGTGGATCAGATATTTTTACTGTCTATTTTAAATATTGTCGTCACAATATTTCATTTATGTGTAAAAATTGCCTGCCGCTTAATAGTTTTATTTGTCGGGTAGTAATTTTTTACGTCGCTAAAACTTTTTTGCTAGTTCTTTATATTTTATTGGCGTTCAAAATAACATTTAAAACTTTAAATTTTCCCCCTTTTTTGTCGGGCTTATAAATCTAACCCATTAATATTAATGGCACTTTCCGTCACACGTGGTGCCAGGTGCGCATAACCTGGCAGGTATATGTCCTAAGGTTATTATAATTAAAAATTAAGAAATGCCTGCCAATTAAAAAAAACAGTTTTTTAAGACTATAGAGCGCATAAATACAATTTCATAGTAGCTCATTTTTTAAAAAGGGTTAAGGACGGAAAATCTCGTAACATATTGCGAATGTAATAAAAATAAATACATTTTATTTTATCTTTTTTTCCAAATCTCGTCCAAATTTTTTATTATTTTTTTAGCCCCACTTTTTTAAATTTTAAAACATTTTTAAAAAGTTTAAATTTTAAATTTTAATTTTTTTTAATGGGAGGCCCTTTTGGCCCCCGGCAAAAAACAAAGTTTTTTTTGGGTTCCAAAAAAAAATTTTTTGGCCAAAAACCTTTGGGGAGCGCCATCTTTAGGTTTCTAGAAATAATATTTTTTTTCCACAACGCTGACGTTGCTGTGTGACGCTTATGGCGTTGGGGTTTAATGATAGGGCCTTCCAATGGCAAAGCTCGGGTGCTCAAAATTTATCTTTATCCTTTATTAGCTTTATGAAAAGGACAAGGACACATACATTTTTACTAATGCGAACGCCACCGATCAATAAAAAAATTTCGGCACTGTAAGATAAACAAGGCTACGCCCAGTGTTACCAACTTGGGGAAATTTCGCGATTCACAGATAATTTCGCATTTTGCCAATTTTCCCTTTTTTATTTTAATCGACATATGCAAATTTTTTTAAATTTTTTTTAATTTTTAAAATTTTTAAAAAAATTATACGAGATGCTTTAGAAACTTAGGTTCTGCCATGATAATTCCAATCACTATGTGCTTAACAGTGGCGGCTCGTGGGTTAAAAAGAAAGGGGGGTTGCAACCCTAATGTTTCTTTAAAAAAATAAATAAAATTAATGAAAATAAATAGACAGACTAAAACATGGCTGTGTCACACATCAACGTATTTTTTTTATAGAGCTTTGCAATAAATGTTCGGGTAAAACTCTTTTTTTTACTAGACACAGATTGTTTTTTTTTTTAAAAAGGGGGAAATTTGGGCCCTTTTTTATTTCCGTTTTTTTAAAAGCTAAAGATCAGCCACCAAACGGCTCTGCAATTAAACTTGGCACCGAATTCATTTTGAACAAAAAAAGATTTCAAAAAACTGCATTTAAACACTGCGCGATAACCAAAATAACAAATTATACTTCAATAAATAGTAAATCAGCCTGCAAAGAAAAAAAGGTTTGCAGCCCGGGCTGCAAACCTCATGCCCTTATGAGCGCCAAATCCCCAAGATGGGCCAACTCTAAAACTTACGCGTAATCGTAAAAACCCAATTGGGTTTGCTTTTTGTTTTTAAGTGGCATCCTTCGGCATTGAGAATGGACGCGACGGGGATTGAATTAATGATATTTTGGCAAAGGAATAAAGGAAAATTTTAAAAATTTTGGGCTGTTATTTCGAAAAATATAAATACAAAATTTTTGAATAAAATTTAAAAAAAAGTGTAACTATGTAATATTAAAAATATATAGGTATTTTTTAATTTTTTTTTTTAAACCTTTTTGGGAGGTTGCGCAAACCTAAGGGGAAAAGCCGCCACTGGTGCAATTTCATTTTTTTTTTTATGCCGATTTTGATAATCGTTTGCATACTCTGATTACCTCCAAATTTATGTTTTTTTTGGCAACCCCTAGGGGCATATACTAACCTGGGTGGATAAAACAAAGCGCTGGAAAAAACCCCATCCCGTTGCTATTTTCTCTTAAACCTTAAAAAGAACAACGGCGATGACTCTTTTTAATGCGATTACGTTTTTTGCCTTTGCCTTATCCCTCCCGGTTAGTATAATCTGCCCTTTAAAAAATATCGTTATGACGGACCATACCCCCAAAAAACCTTTAACGATTTTATTACCTATTGTTATTGGGTAAACCCATTTTTTTCATAAGGGCAGGGGGGGGCCAGGTATTTCTTGATATTAACCATTAGGCATATAATTATTTTGGCTAATATTTTAGTGGCAGTGTTGAATAACCGTTTTTACTGTGCGTTTCCCAAAAAATTGTTTTTCCGGGGAATATAACTTTTGTCGCGTCGAAATCATTTGTCATTAGATGGATAACAGGTTGGGAAAAATGTGTATGAAACTTTTTTAAACAGTAGAGGACTAATTAAACAAGAAGCTTTAAAAGGGAAAACCCGCCTACTTACAAAACTCCAATATCATCGATAGGGGTATTATTATTATTAGTGAAGAATTGAACAAAAGAAAAAAACGTAATGATTTTCAATCTCACCGTATAGACAATAGGTCAGGACCCAATAAGAAGGAAAATATATTGTCTTTAAGGAAAACGGAGTTATTCCTACATTGGATAAACTGAAAAAAAAACTAGACGAAGACGAAAACCCAAAATAAATATTAGCCGTGCCACCCTCCATAGAGTTGTTTGTAAAAAGGGATTTAAATACCGCAAAATAGACAAAGGAAGTAATAATGGAATAGCACAGATTACGCCGGGAAAATTTCCTTCAATAAATTAAAAGATATAAGTTAGAAAACAAAATCCATAATTTACCTTGATAAAACATGGTTCGATACACACGACACCGTATCCAAAGGATGGGTTGATTCCAGTCAAAACTGTCAGACGAAAGCACCCTTCAAATAAAAAGGGAAAAAGCATTACTATAATACACGCTTGGTTCAGAAGACCGATTTGTCCCAAACTGCTTTCTGTTGTCTGCAAAGAATACTAAGGTTCTAGCTTGGTTATCATGAGGATACGTTAAAAACTTTTTTAAAACTAGTTTTAAAATTATCTTTTAAAAAAAATTCCAAACAACAAAAGTTATTTTCATGGATAACGCAAGCTACCACAGCCGTCTGCTACACAAAGCACCAGCTTCATCAAGTTCAAAAAAATGAAATCCCGGAATATTTGTTAGTGATATTTATTTTGAATTCAGTTACAAAAAAAAAAGCAACTTTTTTGGGAAATCCCAAATTCAAAATGCAATTAAAAAAAAATATTAAAAGTGATAATTTGGTTTAACAGGCTGGGCATACTGTCTTACGGCCTCCCCCGTATCACTGTATGTTTAACCCCCCTAGAGCATTTGTGGAACCAAGTAAAAACAAAAAAATCAGAGCAGAAACTGTTACACCTACTTTAAGTCCCAGTGTTATAAATTTGATAAAAAAATATAATTACTAACATACCAGTTGGGAGCTGGAAAAATTCGCTACAGCACATTATAAAAATTGAGGACTCTTACATTTCTATACAAAACAACATAAATCCTATTTTAATTAATCTCAATGATGACTCTGATAGTGAAACAGAATTAGATTTAGATATTTAGTATTAAAGTTCGTCCCTAATGTTCTGTCCTTTAATACCTACCGATCCGCAGTTTTATTGCTGTCGGCAGGTATAATCCATAAATGAAGGCAAGAGCTAACACGGTATACTTTGAGACAGAAATTTTTATACGAAGAGCCTTTTTCTAATCAAAAAAGGGGAAAATTTTTAATGCCACTGGTAGATTTTTTTTTAAAGGTTGGGGGCACTGGCTACGTCATCATCCTAAAAAACTTTTGCAACGATCCATGGATTGTAAAGGTAGAATCAACATTTCTGTGTCTCAAAAATGGCCTTCAAATTGCACTAAATAAGATGGTGCTGGTGTTCCAAGGACCGTTTTGAAACCAATTACCTCGTTGTTTTAAGCTTCACTTTTATATTGGTCATTGGTTCACACATACCCCGGGGTATAACAGGCCCCAATTTGCAATTCAATTCAAGTAGTGAAGTTAGATCCTTTTTTACTACAAGACAAGTTGTTTGTTTAGAAACATTAAGGGTTAAGCCATTTTTAATTTCTGAAATAAGTCTAAAACGCGTTTGGTATACAAATAAAATACGGAACTTATTTACACTTAGTTCCACTTTTAGTCCTACACTTTTCTAAACTGAACTTGATAACACACAGACCTATTATAAATTAAATAAAATGGTCTAAATTAAAACTTGGAATTTCCACAAATATGATGGGCGAAAAACGGCCGCCTGATCTTAATTATGATTTTGGTAGTTAGGGCGAAAATGAGCATGATTGGAATTTTTATTTTGATTACTTCCACGGGTTAAAAAACCCAAACTTTCCATCGCCAGTTACAATCATTAGGATAAAAATCCCCCCCTGCGTCCCGAGTCACGTCGAGTTGTCAAGAAAACGGACAACCACCCTTCCAACAGTGGGGCTGGAGGTCTTTATACCCCCGTTCCAGGGGTGCCAGGGGGGGGGGCCCCCCCCCCCCCTTTTAGACCAGCCCCCCTGGCCCAAACAAACCTACCGTATAAAAACAGGTATTATTTCAACATACTATGCGGCTTTAAACTTTTTTTACTTGCTGGTGTAATTTTGGTTATTTTAAAATAATAATTGTCCACACTTTTTGTTAATAATTTTTCTGTTCCACAGTGTCAGCGGAGCGGTTATTCTCTTAAAAGCACTAACACCGGGAAAAACCGCTGAGCGGCATCCGTTTGTGGGGGCTTTTTTTTTATTTTTCGGTTTTGGGATATATTCCAAAATTTGTTTTTTAAAATTTTAAAAGGCAGATTTCAAACGTATGTTATTTATTTCTGGTACTCATATTCTCCTCTTTGGGTGTTATTTATTCGTTTATTGTCTATGAAAGGGGAAACCTGTTAAGAGTAAAACTGATAAAAACAAAAAAAGTCAGGTGCTGAGTTCGGGAAGGAATACGTAAAAAAAAAAAATTATGGGGTAACAACAGCCAAAATTACAAGTTTTTTTCAAAAAACTGGGTAAGAACATTTTTTATATTGTCATTATTTTTCCTTTTTCTGGCCTAAAGTTTCAAATATAGATTTTTTGTTTATTGTTGTGTGTTTTTTTTTAAAAAAAATGTTTTAAGAAATAGACCCCCCTTTAAACGTTGGGCCCCCCCCGCCCTGAAAGGTTGACTACGCCACTGCCCCGTTCCCGCCACTTTGCTTAGTACCGGGTTGAGTATTGATTGAGTAATGTTTTGGGGAAGATAAAAGTATGGGAAGTAAAAAGACCGACAAATGTTTTAGTCGCTTCGAGCGCTAGCATCGACCATCTGTTTAGGAAAACATAAACTAAATAATGATTTATTGATTTATTTAATGAAATATAAAAAAGGGTTTTTGTAAAAAATTTTTTTAAAAACCCAAAGCGTTTCCTCGTAAACGTAACCAACCCAAAGAAACGCCGACGTTGTCAGATTTTTTTATTTTTTTTAATTTTTTTAGTTGGTTGTTCGGGGTTTTTACGTGTTGAGTTCGTGGTTTTTGTTATTAACGTTTAAATTTGTGAGGACAATTTATTAAGGGTGAAGTGTGGTTTGAAGTTACTTTTTTTTAAAAAAAGAATTTTACAACAGCCTGCATTTTTTGTTTATGCTTATTGCAAAAACACCAAAAAGACAAATCCCAAATTGTTTTTATTCGTTTCCCATAAAGGGTGCAAAACCCCTTTTTGGGTTCTGAATAGTAGAAATTTAAATTATTCAACCTTAGGGTTCCAATTAAAAACAAAAAAAATATGCGAGAAACATTTTTTTACATCTAGTTTTAGAGATTTTTCGGCAGAACATAAACTTTTGAAATTTGCTGTACCCATTAAGTATCTTTCAGGAAGGATACCCACCTATTATTATATGTTCGAGTATATGTTATTATTTTACATGTTGTCACTAGGTTATGTATATTAGACTGTTTAAAAAAACGATTTTCTCTTTAAATTTTAAACAAAAATATACTTATTGAACATGTTAAAAAATTGTGAAAGTTAGAGCTCTCAATATTGATATTAACAGGGTTTTTCAAAGTTAAACTTGATTGATAACATAATACATTTTTCTAATTTTTCGACGCAACCATCAACTCGGTGAGAAAATTTCATGAAAAATTTTTTGTACAGCATTAAAAAAAAAAATTTATGTTTTACAGTTTGTAGTTATTTGCAAAAAAATAAAAATGTTTGTAAAAAAATTTTCATTTTGTGATTAAAATTAAAAAAACAATTATTATTCTTAAATAAATAGATTTTTATTTATTTATTTTTTGTTAATTATTATTTAATTATTAACTAAAAAAAAATTGTTTTTTTAAGCGGGTTTGACGTTACCAAGACAACTGTAAAAGAGAGATGCCCTCTATATTAAATAGAATAAAGACATGGGGAAAGGTGACTTCTGGTTGGCCATGTTAAGTATTGAAAAGGCATTTATAAATAATATTGTAAATTACAATGAAGAAGTAATCAATTATTTTGCAATTGCCAAAGAAGACAAGAGAAGGATTAAACTAAAATTGACTATGACATTGATTGACATTGATGATAAAAATGACTATTTAGGTAAGTTAAGTAACCATTTTTATTTTTTATCATTTAAATATGCTTATTTTTTAGCTATAAATTGCCGTCATACCTCTGGCAGCGATATTACTTACTGTCGGGTAAGATTTTTTTTTAGAATATGTTGTGCAATTTTTCTGTTTAATCAGATGTTGATGCATATTATTTGTTATATTGTTATGTTTCTTAATAAATAGAAATATAATTCTTTAAATAAAATAAACTTGCTAAATCATTTATTTTTAAATTTTCTTTCTTGTTTTTTCTTTGGAGTAAACGCCTGTGTAAAATAAAATGCCTAAAATTGTTTTTCTTTTTTTTTTAATTAAAAATCAGTTAAGCCATATGCATTTGAAATTTTAACTAATGACCTCCCCAAAAGATTGACCACGAGCCGCTACTGCACAAAACCCGAAAATCTCTCTAACCCCCACAGCCACTCTTAAGTCTCCAAAGCCCCAGTGACTTTAAGGCTGATTTTGAGGAGGAGGTTAGAGGGGTTTTTGGGTTTTGTGCCCACAAAGACTTTTAATCAGCGTGTTGAGAAGTATTACTTTGCAAAGTTTGAAAACAATGGGTCAAAACCCATTTTCCATAGAAAAATTGCGGGCTCCTTTAAAGTGATGAAAATAGTTGCTCCTAGAGACTTAAACAAAGTATACATTTTTGAAGCAGCGGAAATTAGAGTAACTTCTTTTTTAACAAACAGGTCAAAATAGTAAGCATAAAAAAGTTATGCCATCTAAAACAAGTGCGCTAGGCCGTAGCTAGGGCGTCCTCCACAAGCAACATCAAAAGCATGGACGAATTTAAATTTCTCGCCTCAAAGAACACCCAAATCCCCAATTTTGTACCCATATGTCTTTTAGTGAAGAAATTATTACGAAAAAAATGAAAACAGAATTAACACCCTGTGTCTAAGTTATTATCAATTTTGTGATAAGTAAAGTTGACGTTAATTGCATTATTTCGACCTAAGAAATCTGCTGTTGTTCTGTGTCCCATTACTTTTGGGACACCCTGTATATCTGGTGTCAGTCCCATATCTCACTCTTTTAAAATAAAAAAAAAATGGAAATTCGTAAGTGGCCGCCCCTGTAGACAACAAGAAATATTTTGATTTATTTGGAAAGTGATAAAAAACAGTAATAAATTACTCAGATTACCTTCTCTCCACATTTTGTTCCGATTGTCCATACATGTTTAGCAACTCAGGCCCTTTTACTGTTAGAAAACATAGACTACATTCAGTAGCTACGGCCTTGGCAATCAATGTTTTTCCAGTTCCTGGAGGACCGAACAGTAAGATACCTATAAAGCACAAAATATATTAATAATATAAAACATACCTATTTAATAATTTTAAAAAAAGGTTTAAAATTTTCCTCTTAAATCCAACATATTGTCGCCCCATAATAACAGTAAGACAAGGCAAAATTTTTATTTTTTTCAATGTACTGATAATGTTTTCTGCATTCTTTCCGGTAATATACTTGGAAAAGATAAAATGCTCTTTGTTGTCCTCCTACAAAATTTGTCTTCTTATAATCATTTTTAGAATAATATAAAGATAACAATAAATATACAGGGTGTCCCAGAATATGTGGGCAATCTCTCGGAAGCTAATAGAAAACCTAAAAATATTATGACAAGTTCCCATAAACTTTTTTTCGACCAGCCTTTCCTACGGAGATACAGGTTCATATCGGACGACCCTGGAAATCGTTTTCTTTTTTAATAACTTTTAAAATACTGGGCGTAATTTAATATTTTTTTAATATGATGGTTACTAGATTAATCTTCCTAAAATAAACCCATTAAATCATATTCGGTTTATTTAGTTTGCCAGGGACGGACTAGCTCTGACACAATAATAGCAATTTTTTAACACCCTGTATGATAAAGGCTCAACAATATTGTTTTTGGATAGCTTTAATCTTAAACTAAAAAAATTGATTGACATCGATAAAATCAACTGTTTACGAGAAATAAAATATCATGGTTGGTATTTTTTTTACATTATACAGGGTGTTTTCTAATTGTCAATATTTAAGGAGGCAATTTTTGGGTCCATTTTAAGTAGAAAACTTCATATGAACGTATGTCCTAAATGTCTTAACTTTTGAGATATAGGGTGGTAAAATTTTTATAAATAAATTATTTATTATTAGTATCTGTAAAAAAAGGTTAAATTATAAACATTTAGTTTAAAAAAAAAACATGGTTATCTTAAATAAAAAACGAAGGTCTTTAATTTTGTGTTGTCGTCTTTTCGGTATAAGAATGAGGCAAGTTATACTTTTTGTAAAAACAAAAAAAAGTACATTTAGAATAACAGTTGTTAGTACATTGTTACTATATGTTAATACCAATAGAATGCAATACATTTAATTTCTATAAATCTAAAGGTTTTCTAAATATGCTAATTTTAATATTCAAATGAACATTTCCTTTAAGGGGATGTTATGCCAATAAGAGACATATTTTTATTTGAAAAAGGGAAGGGTTAAGAAGAGGGGATAATTAGCTACACAACATAAGATCTGATATCTAAAGATTTTTAAAAAGTTACCTGATCGATTTAAACCAGATTTTTTAAAATTTCGGGTGCTTTTGGGGGAAAGGGTTTATAGTCTTTTAAAATTTTTTTTTTACATCGCTGACCGCCAACATCGGACCATTGCACTTAGGTATTTTTTTGGGGGACCCAGACTTTCATTATAATTGATTGCATATAATCTGAAACCAGGGTTGCAAGGATTTAAATCAATTGATTTAATCACGATTTAAATCACGATTTAAATCATTTGATTTTTTTTAAAATTTTAAAACATGATTAAAATCAAAAAAGAAAATTATTAAAAAATAATTTGGGTTATGA
>JAHBCN010025896.1:0-10942 GCA_019359885.1 Listronotus oregonensis | reverse complement strand
AATGTTCGAATTCCTTTTTTTTTTGTTGGTTTTTCTGTTAAATTCTGAAGCAATGGAATCGCAAATAAAGGGGGTTTTTCCTGTTCCTGTTTGGGCACAACCAATAATGTCATTTTTTAAAATTTGGAATCGTTTTTTTTGTTTCTTTGGTTCCCCAGATAATTAATTTTTTTTATCGCTTTTAAAAAGGGTTATAATATTGTTTTTGTAAATTTCATTTCGATTATTTTATAAAAAAAAAAAGCACTTTCATTAAAAGTGCTTTAATTAAATTTTGGTTAAATATTTTTGTATGGATTAATTTCCATTTCTTTCGCATTTCTATCAATTGGTTCATCTTGTTCTTGTGCATGAACAGAGTTAATAGAATAATTTCTCCAACGCTCGATAATATCTAACATATCTGCTGGCATTGGCGATTCAAACGATAATTTTCACCAGTTGTTGGGTGATCAAAACCTAAAGTTCTTGCTTTAAAGCTTGGCGCGGACATGTTTGAAACAATTATCAACAAATTGTTTGTATTTAAAAAGTATTCCCTTTTTTTAGAATACGATCTCTCCATAACGTTCATCGTTAAACAATGGATGTCCGATGTGTTTAAAATGACCGAATTTGATGTTTCTTCCTGTTTCTAATTGGCACTAACCCCAAAGTTACATAAGAAAAATTTTCGATGACTTTGTAAGGTAACTGCGTGTTTCCTTGAACCATTTTAAAAAACACCTTTTTGATGCGTTTTTTACATGACGACCAATATGCCTGTTTTTTCCTTCGTTTTCGTCTAACACCCCCAAACAAGTGCGTTAAAAAAACGTTCTGTACTATGATTACAAATTGTCTGCCAAAGAATTCATTGCAATTTCTGTTTTGAATTACTAAAAACCCCACTCTTTTTGTCTTTGATGAACCAATCCTGGACGTTCTAACTGACGATAATGAAGGTAAATTATCAAAATGAAATTTTAATGCATTTACTAAAGTTCCTGTATAATTTCCATGTCCTGGATGCACAACCATTCCTGGCTCTTTGTCTATTACTACAACTTGATCGTCTTCGTAAACAATACGAATTGGAATATCTTCTGCCAAAACTTCTTTTTTGCGTGGTGGATTTTTAACATAATTTGTTAAATCCCCCTTTTTTTTTTGTAATTAGATTTTACAGACAGATTATTGACTAAGATATTTCCGTTGTCTGCGCTTGTTTATTTTGTTTCTAGTGGGTTTTTATTCTAACCATTAGAAACTTATCTATACGCAAAAACATTACCTTTTCAACCGTTATCGAGAAATGTTCATATAATTTATTGTTATCTTCTTCAAAGATTTTTTGAATTCTTCTTCATTTTTTTTTTTAATTTCTATACCATCTGGTTGTTTTGGTGGTTGTTGAGGTTGAGAGGGGTTCGGGATGGGGGTTTCAACTGGTGCAACTTTTCGTTGTCTCTTTCTGATTCATGTCCCATTAACTTTACCCCAAATTGTATCTTCTTTAAAGTTTTTTTTTTCACGATCTAATGCTCTAATTTCTGTACAATTTCTGAACTAGATTTTGATGATAACCAAATATCAACTGGTAAACCTTGATCTAACGGTCATTATTTAACGGGGGAAATTTATAAACAATTCTTGCATTGATTGTGTCATTTCCACCACCCAAAAACTGAACTTGTCCTAACTCGTAAAAATTTTGTTTCAAAACTTCACGTGCAGCTTGTAAATCAAGACCAAAAATTCGGCATCAATACATTGTGCATCAAGCCGCGTCCTAAAAAACCCAAAACGATTTTTGCAAATCGGGAAAACCGTTCCCGGTTTGATTTCTTTACCAAAATTTAAAAATTTTTAGAACAGCATCTTTTGTAAATCTGGCTCATAAATAAGTTACGAATGATGATGTCAGAAATTTTTAGTTTGTAAAAGCTAAACGTTTAGATTTTCCTCTAAATCAGGGAAACTCCACAGGAGCATAAGTTCTTGGGTTTGATTTTTAAAAAAAAGACGCCTTTTTTTTACTTTAGAACCCATTGTAGGAAAAAAATCCTAAAGGTTTTCCTTTGGGTCAAAACTTACAGAATCGACTTCGTAAGTCAAGCCAAGATCATCTAATTTAGCAGTCGCTTCATTAATACTCAATTTAGATAAATCTGGTACTTCTACGCTTACCATGATTGGTATAAAAGTCTAACCACATGGAAAAAAAATGATAAAAAACCCTATCCTATCCCTAAAATAAATTTGGTTTGCCAAAATTTCCAACTGATTAATATGTTTAATACTTTCATTCAAATAGAATTCTGCTACAAATATAAAATAAAAATTAGGTGAATATATATTAACCCAAAATTTTATCTTTGAAAAATTTAATTTATAATTTTAAAGTTGCTGTTGTAGAGGAGGATATTCTGACGAAAGTGTTATTTCTCTAAAAAAATTTCGAATTAATTTTGACAATATTAATCGGGAAAAAAATGAGCCAATTCGGGTAAAATTTTAGGGAAGGTTGGATGCGAAATCGATTCTAATAAATATCCCAAAAGATAAAAAATTTTCTTTTTTGAAAGATGGTGAAACTATCATTTCGATGGGTTTTTTTAATACGATTCATGGTACGCCAGGTGAAGACGGATATTTACAAGCGTATTTCGAGATGATTGGTGTAAAGTATAACGGATGCGATTTTTATCAATCTGCTTTGACTTTCAATAAAAAAGATTGCATTGCTGTCCTTAGTAAATATGGAATTCCACATGCAAAATCAGTTTATTTATTTCAATCAGAATCGGAGATGTTGACGCTGTTTTAGCTAATGTTGGTTTGCCTTGTTTTGTGAAACAAATAAATCGGGTTCTAGTTTAGGGATTTCGAAAGTTCATACAAAAGAAGAATTTTTACCAGCTTTAGAAAAAGCTTATAAAGAAGATAAAGAAGTTTTGGTTGAATCTTTCTTGATGGAATAGAAGTATCTGTTGGCGTTCTGAAATTACATGGTGAAACAAAGTTTTAGGAATTACCGAAATTGTATCAGAAAATGAATTCTTTGATTACGAAGCAAAATATGAAGGTAAATCGCAAGAAATTACACCAGCAAGATTATCAGAGGAAATAGAAAAACAGTGAAAGAAATTTCTGCAGAGCTTATGATGCTCTTAATATGACAGGTTTCTCGAGAGCAGAATATATTTTAGTTGATGGAGTTCCACACTTTTAGAAATTAATACTTTGCCAGGTATGTCGCCTGCAAGTATTTTTCCACAACAAGCACAATATGCAGGTATTAGTCTGAAAGAATTAATTGATAGTGAATTGAGTTTTGCTTTAAATAGAAAATCACCATGGAACGTATAGCTGTTTTTCCTGGATCGTTTGATCCTATTACAATTGGAACATGGATATTATAGAACGTGCTGTTCCACTTTTCGATAAAATTATTGTAGCAATTGGTACAAATTCTTCTAAAAAATACATGTTTACTTTAGAAGAACGCAAAAACTTCATAGAAAAAGCAATCTTAAGATTCGAAAATGTAACTGTTGAAACTTATGAAGGTTTGACGATTGACTTTTGTCAAAAAAAATGATGCACGATTTATCTTAAGAGGATTAAGAAATCCTGCTGATTTTGAGTTTGAAAAAGCAATTGCGCATACCAATAGAGCCATTTCTAATTATGATGTAGAAACGGTGTTTTTATTAACCAATTCGGGGAAAGCTTATATCAGTTCGAGTATTGTAAGAGATGTTATGGTGAACGGTGGAAATTACGAAAAATTAGTTCCGCCTTCTGTCAAATATAAACCCAAAAAGAATAACTCATATGATTGTATAACCAAATATTAACACACATGAAACAAATTCTTACTTTTTATTCCTGATAACTCTTGTTGGTTATTCTCAGGAAAAAACTATTCCGAAGCTTGTAGCAGAAACAAAGAATGCGAAGTCTAGTTTTAAATCGTATGATTTATTTACCCAAAACAAGTTCAAAAATAACTCAATATAAAGCTGTTGCTGAAGATGTTGAGGTTTTTAATTTTAAGAAAGATATCTTAAAACAATTATTAGTAGATCGTCCAACATCATTAACCTTAAAAATTCCTTTTCAATGGAAAAGATTTAGAATTGGAATTGATTCAAAACACTAAGTTATTAACAGAAGATTTTAAAGTAACTAATCAAGACGGTAAAATTCTTAATTATTCAAAAGGATTGTATTATCAAGGGATTATTAAAGGTCAACCAAAATCTTTAGTTGCAATTAGTGTTTTTAACGATGATATTGTTGGTGTAGCCTCTTCTGATTTGGTTGGCGATGTTGTTGTTGGTAAGGTGAAATCTTCTAACGAATTGGTGAGTTATACTTCTCAAAAATAAGTGTAGAAATCCATTCAATTGTGCAACAGGTGAAATGCACGTTAACGAAAAGGATTTTCCGGTTTTCGAACCCGAAAATGTTAGCAGATAATGCAATGACAATTAATTGCGTTCGAATTTATTACGAAGTTGCTTACGCACCTTATGTACAAAATGGAAGTTCTGTTGATGCAACGATGAATTGGTTAACAGGAATTCAAAATAACATTTCAACACTTTATACCAACGATAATATTTCTATGGCATTATCTCATGTTATGGTTTGGCAAACTCAAGATCCATACACAGGAGATCATTACGATATGTTAGATCAGTTTCTTGCGTTAAGACAAGAGTTCGAAGGAGATTTGGCACATTTAGTTAATTATCCATCAACAACAAGTGTAGCTTATCTAAATTCTCTTTGTAGAAGTACAAGATATGCATATTCTGGTATTAACATGACATATAATGAAGTTCCAGTTTATTCATGGACAATTTTAGCTATGTCTCACGAAATGGGGCATGCCTTGGGTTCTCCACATACACATGTTTGTGTTTGGAATGGCAATAATACAGCAATTGATAGTTGTATGACTTTAGAAGGTAATTGTTCTCCTCCAGGTTTACCAGCAGAAGGAGGGACGATTATGAGTTATTGTCATAGACAATCTGTAGGAACAAATTTCTCTAATGGTTTTGGTCCGCAACCTGGTGCTTTGATACGTGCAACAGTGAATTCGAAAGATTGTTTATCTGCAGCATGCGATATTTCTTGTGAGAAAACAGTTAATAGTATTGCTTATGTGAGCGAAGTTAATGGACAAATTAAATTATTGATAAATGATACTTCTTCAGATAAATGGCAGTACGGTTTGCAAATTTTAGGTCAAGAAGAGTTAACTTTTCAAACAACAAATTCTAAAGAAATATTATTAGATAACTTAGAACCAAATACATATTATAGAATTTATGTGTCTAATCTTGTGATGAAACGCCTGCTGGTTATCAATCGTTGATTTTTGTAACTGATGGTGATTATTGTAACGGAGAATTATTTGTTGATTCTGGAGGAGTAGATTCTGATTACGGTAATAACGAAACCATCGTGAAAACGTTTTATCCTAAGAATCCAGACAAAAAGGTAACGATTACTTTTGAGCAATTTGCAACTGAAGCTTATTATGATTTTCTTTATGTTTATAATGGAGATTCAGATCAAGCGCAAGTTTTTTCAGGAGGTAATAGCCTTTCAGGAAGCAATATTCCTGGACCGTTTACGGCAACAAATGCAAGTGGAGCAATTACGGTGAAATTTGTTTCAGATCCTATGGAAACAGATCAGGGTTGGAAAATTAAAGTTGATTGTGGTGAATTGAGTACGCAAGATCATTTGTCAAGTAAAATTGCAATTTATCCAAATCCAACTACAGATTTAATAAATATCAAATCAAAAAATTCAATCGAATTTATAAAAGTTTATAGTTTAACAGGGGAATTGTTGAAAACGGTTAATCATAAATCGACTATTTCTATTAAAGATTTACAAAAGGTGTTTACATTATTTCGACAAAATCTGGCGATAAAATCATAAATCAAAAAGTAACACGTAAATAAGTTTTAACTAAATACTCAAAAAAGAAGCGTCTCGTTTAAAAAACGTGGCGGTTTTTTTTGTATTTCAAAAATTAGGGATAAACTCCCTTTAGATTAAGATTGAGTAAAAGATGATTTCATTATCCTTGTTTACGCACTCATCTTTTTAAGATTATGTGCTATAGCATGTAATCCGAACTCCAATTCTACTTTTTCAAGTCCTTTTAGTGTAAATCTTTTGAAGTTTCGGTTGTGTTTGAGTTGGGCAAATGTAGGTTCAACATCAGCAGTTCGTTGTTTTCGTCGGATTTCACCTATTTCGGATGTGAGAAGTTTTCTTGCTTTTTGTTTGTGGTGTTCTAATTTGTGATTTCTTTCTATCGTTCTGTTGTATTTTCCTTTAAAGCATTGAGTCCTTAGAGGACAACCTTTGCAGTTTTTAGCAGTATAACAACTGTAGGTTTGTTTGTATGCTGATTTTGTTTTGAGTTTTCGCTCGCCGCTCTTTTCCATACGCTGACCCATAGGGCATACATAAAAATCCTTTTTCATTATAATAGAGTGAGTCTCTTTCAAAGGGTTTTGGATTTTTCTTTTTCTTTGATTTGCCCTGTTCTTGGTCAAAGGTGTTGAACTTTACAAAGGCTTTTATTTCTTTGTCCTCCAGAAGTTCGTAGTTTTCTTCGCTTCCGTATCCTGCATCTGCGGTGAGTTCTTCGGGAAGTTCATTGTAGAGTTTTTTATGGTTTTCTAAATGGGGTTTTAAAGTATGGATGTCGTTGGTGTCTTGATGTAAGGTATAGTTGACAATGATTTGGTTTTCAGTACTGATTTGTGCATTGTAGCTGGGTTTTAATTGTCCGTTCTGCATATGGTCGTCCTTCATCCGCATAAAGGTAGCATCGGGATCGGTTTTGCTGTAGGAGTTGCGTTCTTGTAGTAGCTTTTCTTGTTCTTGGTATTTCTTTAAGTTCGGCGCAAAGTTCTTTTGATGTAACGGGATTTGGCTTTTTTCTTTTGTGTCGTCTGATTTGTTTTTGAGGATTCGGTTGATTTTATCTGCCGTTTGTTGGACTTTTTCGGGATCTAGTTTTTTGAATTCTGGTGGCTCAGGGTTTGGTCTTTTTCATCGGCAATGGATTGGGCATATTGCCACATATCCTCTAATTGTTTGACCATTTTTTCACGATTCGTCTTGATGGAATTTCCAAACAAAGGTGTATCTTCCGGCTACCGATTCTATTTTGGTGCCGTCTGTATAAACCCGTTTGAGACTAACTAACTTTTCTTCTGCCAAAAGCAATAGACTTGCTTGAAAATGTCTTTGAATACAGCTTTTAACTTATTGCTGCGGAATCGGGCTATCGTATTATGGTCGATGCTTTTTCTACCGGAAAGCCACATAAAGTTTATGTTCTCATTGAGTGCTTTCTCGATCTTTCTGCTGGAGTAAATATTGTCCATATAGGCGTAAACCATTACTTTGAGCATCATTTTGGGATGATAACTGGGATGACCTTCCCGACTGTAAGTTTCTAAAAGAGGTTTTAAGTCTATCTTCTCTACTACGTTGTTAACGATTCTTACCGGATGATTAGTCGGAATTAATTCTTCTATCGATGGCGGAAATAACCAGTTTTGAGTTTGATTATATTGTTTGATTCAGCTCATTATATTGATAATTAAGTAGTTAAATGTAGTGTTTTTTAAGTTAATTACCTAATCTTCAACCTTAATTTATAAAGCCTCAGTTGTGAGACGGCCCTTTTTATTGAGATTTGTTTTAAATAATGATTTTAAAATCATTTAAAGTTGTTAATTTTACAGCGTTCAATTTTTAGGTATTGATCTTAATTATATAAAAATAATTCATGAAAAAATACATTCTATATGCGATTTTGACAGGAGTTTTAATGACTTTGTCTTGGCCCGCATGGATTTTTGTTAGCATTTTTGGTTTTGTTCCATTGTTATTAGCCGAACATCAAATCACACAAAGACCTCAATACAAAAAGAAAAGTTTAAAATTTTCGGACTTAGTTTTGTTGTTTTTTTATTTGGAATGCATTGGTAATTTGGGGTTACATTACGCAAAACAATACAATTCCAAGGTGAATTGGCAATTTTGGACAGCATATCTAATTCCAGTTTTTGCAAATACAATTTGATGAGTCTTGTTTTTCAGTTGTATCATTATGTGAAAAAAAAAGCAGGAAATCTTACGGAATGATTTTTCTTCCTGCGGTTTGGGCGTTTGAGAAATTTCATTTGAATTGGGAAATGACTTGGCCTTGGTTCAACTAGGAAATGTTTTTGCAAGTTATTATCAATGGATTCAATGGTACGAATTTACAGGAACTTTTGAGGAACACTTTGGGTGTTGATTGTCAATTTGATTGTTTTTTATTATTACACAGCTTTATCAATAAAAAAGATAAAAAATACCTAATCAAACTTGTTGTTTATGCAGGATTGGATTTATTCCGATTGCTATTTCGTATGTTATTTATACAAATTATGAAGACCAAGGTGAAGAAATAGAAGCAATAGCTTTACAACCAGCCTAAACCCTTACACAGAAAAATATCAAAAAGATCGATTTACGATTTACAATGAATTGATTGATTTAACAAACAATCAAATAACTGATAAAACACAATTTGTAGTCGGACCAGAAACTGCAATTCCTGGTTCTGGGCCTGGATTTGTGTTGGACAAAATCTACGATGATGAATTGATTAATGAGTTAGAAAATTGACAAAAGCTCATCCAAAAGTGAATTTTGTAACAGGAGCAGAGGATGCGAATTTATCCAATGCCAGAATTAGCAACAGAAACAGCTTCACAATACGGAAATACGCTTGGATTATGAGTTTTTTAATTCGCAAAAGTTAAATAGCAAAGATAGTATTCAATTTTATCACAAATCAAAATTGGTGGTTGGTGTTGAACATTTTCCGTACATCAAAATTTTAAAACCACTTTTAGGTGAAGCCATGTTAAATTTTTGGGTGGAACAAAAAACTTTAGAACCCAAAAAGAACGTTCAGCAAAAATTCTTTTAATCAGGCTGTTGTAGCACCAGTTATATGTTACGAATCTATTTATGGTGAATACGTTTCTGATTATTAAAAAAAGGACAAATGTGATTTTTAAATGACCAATGATTCTTGGTGGGACGATTCTGATGGGCACAGACAATTACTTTTGTATGGGAATTTACGAGCGATAGAATTGGTGAGTATCGTTGATCTGAAACGGTGTGTCTGCATTTGTTAATCAACGTGGTGATATTGTGAAATCTTTGGGTTACGGAGAAAGAGGCGCACTGAAAGGAAATGTTAAAATAAATGATAAGTTAACTTTTTATGCTAAATTTGGCGACTATTTAGCAAGAGTTATTATTGGTGATGGGCATTATTTTAGCTACAATTCACTCAGAGCCTACTATTTAAAAAGAAATTAAAAATTTAATAAAAAATAACAACAAAAACGTTGTTTAAGTAATTATTAATTTGTTACTTTGCACTCCGTTTAAAATAAGACAATACAAAATAAGATGTCAAAAATTTGTCAAATTACAGGTAAGAGAAGATTAGTTGGAAACAATGTTTCTCATGCTAATAATAAAACAAAACGCACTTTTGAAGTGAATTTGTTCAAAAAGAAATTTTTTATGCCAGAAGCTGGTGAGTGGATTACATTAAGAGTTTCTGCACACGGTTTAAAAACAATCAACAAATTAGGAGTTGATGAGGCTGTTAAACGCGCACGCAAAGAAGGTTTAATCAAATAATTTTAAGGCACCATGGCAAAAAAAGGAAACAGAGTACAAGTAATATTAGAGTGTACAGAGCATAAAGAAAGTGGTTCCAGGTAGTCTGTTATATCACGACAAAGAAAAAAAATACACCAGATCGTATTGAATTGAAAAATACAATCCAGTGGAAAAAATATACAGTTCATAAGGAGATTAAATAATAAAATTTTAGACGATGGCAAAGAAAACGGTAGCAACCCTACAAACTGGGTCTAAAAAAATGACCAAAGTAATCAAAATGGTAAAATCTCCTAAATCTGGAGCTTACGTATTTGTTGAAAAAGTTGTAAACGCTGACGATACAAACGATTTTTTCACAAATAATCGTTGTTAACAGCTTGTTTGTAAAAGGTACCATCTTTGGTGGCTTTTTTTTATTGTGAATTTCGTTATCTTCGTAAACTAAATTGTGATTTCTAAATGAGTTGGTTCAAAAAAATATTAGGAAAAGAGAGTAAAGAAAAATTAGACGAAGGTTAGAAAATCAAAACAATTTTTTGATAAAATCTCAAGGTCTGTTGTAGGTAAATCTAAAGTAGATGATGAGGTTCTCGATAATTTAGAAGAAGTTCTAATTTCATCATGTTGGCGTAGAGACAACAATAAAATTATACGTAGAATAAAATCGCGTAGCGAGGATAAATATGTGTCAACTTCGAGTTGATAAAATTTAAGAGAAGAAATTGTTTTTATTAGAAGAAAACCAAGTAGAAGAAACTCATGGTTTTGATATTCCTAAAAAAACTACTCCTTTTGTAATTATGGTTGTTGGTGTAAATGGTGTTGGTAAAACGACCACCATTGGAAATTAGCAGCGCAGTTTAAATACAAGGTCTAAAAGTTTTTTAGGAGCAGCAGATACTTTTAGAGCAGGGCTGTAGATCAGTTGGTTATTTGGTAGAAAGAGGATTTCCAATTGGAAACAAGCGATGGGTTCTGATCCTGCTTCTGTTGCTTACGATACTGTACAACCGCAGTTGCACAAAATGCCGATGTTGTTCTGAGGAACAGCTGGACGTTTGCATAATAAAATCAATTTGATGAACGAATTAACGAAAATCAAACGGGTGATGCAAAAGGTAATTCCAGTGGCCGCACGAAGTTTTATTGGTTTTAGATGGTTCTACAGGTCAAAATGCTTTTGAACGTAAGAATTTACACAGGCAACAGA
>JAHBCN010025895.1:0-10985 GCA_019359885.1 Listronotus oregonensis | reverse complement strand
TATATATATATATATATATATATATATATATATATATATATATATATATATATATATATATATATATATAAGAGAAGGATAGATCACGACTGTCTAGTTAAGAAAGAAGATTCGAAAATTTTGGGGGAAAAGGGGTTTTTAGGGGAAAAGGGGGCCCCGGGGGGGGTTTAAAAAAAAACCTTTTGATTGTTTAAAAAAATTTTTGTGTTATTTTACCCCCCGGGACTCACAAAAAAAACAGAAGGCCAAGTGTTAGTAGATCAACTAACTATTTTTTTTTAAAAAATTTTTCCCTTTTACCAAAGTGGGTTACAAATTAAAAAAACAGCTCAAAGATGAACAGGAAAACCCTTTTTAAAAAAACAAACAGTCACAATACCGAACAAGAACAGTGATAAAAAAAACCCCTCAGCACAATATATGAATATCTCCTCAAATTACACAGAGATAAATTAATTAGGTTGATTGACCGCCCAGCACCTGATGAGTAGTGGTTGTTGGCTGCCTTTTCTTTCTTTTTTTTATAAAAGAATGAACAATAAATTTTTTTTTTTTGTATTGTGTTTGCTGAATTGAATTATTTTTTTTTTTTTAAAAAATATTTAAATTTCAGATTTTTTTGGTTTTTTTAAATTTTTCTTTTTTTTGTTCATTCATATAAAAAATTAATACTAACCATTAAAACTTTTCTAAGGTACCTGGTAATTAACTGGTACCTAAAATCTGATGTATAAGAACAGACGTACTGCCATTCCCTTTTTTTTTTGTAATTATTCTTTTCTTGGTGAAATAACTGTTCAACCATGTCTCCATCTCACTCTAACCTTCCACCAAACCAACATCTTTTTTTTTCTGTTCTACAACAACTCCACCATTTCCCCCCTTTTATCCTTGTCCCCCAAGCGGGTAACCTTTTTTTAAACATAAGAACGTGCCGCGTGGTTTCTCCAACAAAAAAAAATTAAAATGTAAAAAAATTTTTCCCCCTTTTTTTCAAAAAACAACCAAGGGTTGTTCTTTTTAGTTTTTAGTGTAATAATATGGTGTTCCGTCTGTTTGTTTTTTGAATGGGTTTTTCCCCCGTTCATCTTTGAGCTGTTTTATAATTTGTAACCCACTTTGGTAAGGAACTTTAAAATAGAATAGTTAGTTGTTAGTCTACTAACACTAGTCCTGTTTTTTTTAGTGAGTCCTGAGGAAGAGTATAAATATACACGGGGAAAAAATTTACGAAACAATAAAGGGTTTTTCTTAACCTCTAAAAGGCCCCTTTTTCCCCTAAGACTGCACTCCCCAATATTTTCAATCTTCTATATATATATATATATAAATATATAAAATATATATATATATATAAAATTATATATATATATATATATATATATATATATATATATATATATATATATATATATATATATATATATATATATATATATATATATATACAGGGTGCCCCCCGAATATGTGGGCAATCTCTCGGCATGTAAAAAAGAAAACCAAAAAAAATTTTTGACAAGTTCCCATAAATTTTTTTTTTTATAACCCCCCCCTACGGAGATACAGGTAAATAAGGAAAACCCCCCTTTAAAATTTTTTTTTTTTAAATAATTTTTAAAAAACTAGGCGAAATTTTAAAAATTTTTTTTTAAAAGATGGAACTAGATAAGTTTTCTTAAAATGAACCCATTAAACATATTTGGTTTAAAATTTTGGCCGGGGCTTTTGCTCTGAAAACAATTTCCCTTTTTTTAAACCCCAAGGAAAAAGGGCCCCCAACAATTTTATTTTTGGATGGCTGTAACCTTAAACTAAAAAAGGGACTTTTTTACCAATCGATAAAAAAATTTGGGAGAAATAAAATTTTATGATTGGTTTTTTAAATTTCGGGGTTTTCAATTTTACGTTAATATTGGGGGAATTTTTTTTTAAGAAGAAAACTTTATATAAACGTATTTTCCCTAGCGTTTAATTCGGGTTTTTCGGGGAAAAATTTTTTAAAAAAAATCATTTATTATTAAAATTAGTAATACCACTTTGGATTTTTTAAAAGATATTTGGCATACATGTACTATGTTTTTTAAAGGGATTTTAGTGTCCACTTTTTTTTTTAAAATAGGCAGGTCAAATTATGTACGAACGCCACTGGGGGGAAAAAAAAAAAATTTGGGAAACTAAAAAGGCTTCTTTATGCATAGAAAATTTTTATCCCAAAATTTTTCCCCATTAAAATATCAAAAGTGGTATTACAGGTTTTAATAATAAATTATTTTTTTTAAAATTTTACCCCCTTTCTCAAAAGTTAAGACGTTTGGGCTATATTAAAAAGGAAGTTTTCCTTTTAAAATGGCCCAAAAAAATTGATTTCTCAAATTTTTAAATATAATTAAAAAACCCCCCTGTATAATGAAAAAAATTACCAACCATGATATTTTATTTCTCGAAAAGTTGATTTTATCGATGTAATTAAAAATACCTTTTTTAGTTTAAAGTTAAAGCTTTTAGAAAAAATTTTGAGCCTTTATCATACGGGTGAAAAAAATTGCTATTTTATGTCAGGCTATCCGTCCCGGGAAAAAACAAATAAGCCAAATATGTTTAATGGGTTTATTTTAAAAGACTTATCTAGTAACCATCATTTAAAAAAATATTAAATTACGCCTAGTTTTTAAAAGTTATTTAAACAAAAACGATTTTCAGGGCCCCGTTATTGACTAGTTAAAGAAAAATTAAACTAGAGTAGTGGAAATGCAGTCAATTGAAAGGCCACTTTAAGTAATTAACTCTTTATTAAAAAAATCGAGCTTTCAAAAAAATTTTTTCCCTCATCAGGACAATCTAAAAAAAAAAAAAAAAGATTCTTGTTAGTGAAACCAAAAAAAAAAATTATCTTTTTTTAAAATTCTTACCATATGTGATTTGGGGAAAAAAAAAAAGGTTTAATGGGGAATGAAGAACAAAACTTCATTCACATTCCTCTTTAAAAAACTTGACTTTAACTTAGTTTTAAGCACGTGGATTTTTTCCACCGTGTTACTAACAAGACTTTTACGGAGTGAAAAAAATATAAAAAAAAACAAAAAAATTTTTAAAAAAACTTACAAAAAAAAGTATGGTTTTAAAACAACCAAGACGCTGTCAGTTGAACAAGAAGTAAGAAATTTGATATAATGTTTTTAAAAAAAATTTGGTTTTTCCCTTTTTTTAAGGTCGCATCATGCAGAACTGACAGAGCCATCTGTCGTGGAGCCTAGGTAATTATTTATAAACTGCTCACAATTAAGAGTTTGCAGATGCATTATTGTATTTTGAAAATGAATACCATTTACAAAGGTTTAAAATTAATAGATTGTAATATGTATGTACCTAAAAAATCTTAGCTCCATTTATAATTATATTCTCTCGTACCAAAAACCGATAACAATTTTTCGTTGAATTCAATAATAAGCATCTGAAGTTTGCATTTTGTAGGTACATACATATTACAATCTATAATTTTAAACCTTGTAAATGGTATTCATTTTCAAAATACAATAATGCATCTGAAAAACTCTTAATTGTAAACAGTTTATAAAAATTCCCTAGGCGCCACAAAGATGGCTCTGCGTTCTGCATGATGCGGCCTGTGATGTCCAAATCTTAAAAATGGAAAATAAAGTTTTTTTTTAAAACATTATATAAAATTTCTTACTTCTTGTTCAACTAAAGCGCTCATTGGTCGTTAAGTTTTAAAAACCCTATTTTTTTTGTAAGTTTTTTAACTATAAATTCTTTTGCTTTTGTTATATTTCTTTCACTCTGTAAAAGTCATGTTAACACGATGGCAACGATCCACTTCTTAAAACTAAATTAAAGTCAATGTAGTTTAAAGGAATGTGAATGAAGTTTTGTTCTTCATTGCTATTAAACCTGTTTATGTTTTTTTTAACTCACATATGGTAAGAACTTTGTAGAAGAGAGAATTATTTTTGTTGGTTTTACTAACAAGAATCATTTTCTTTTAGTTTTAGATTGTCCTGATGATGGGAAAAAATTTTCCGAAAGCTCGACTTTTTTTAATAAAGAAAAATTACTTAAAAATCCTTTTAATTGACTGCATTTCTACTACTCTGGTTTCAGATTTTTCTCTATATATATATATATATATATATATATATATATATATATATATATATATATATATATATATATATATATATATATATATATATATATATATATATATATATATATATATATATATATATATATATAACAATATAATGGGCGGAGTAGGTGGTTGTGGGTGGTAAAAATGAGTGATGGAATTCTGAAATACTATTTTTGGGGTATTTCTGTTAGAGAATCAAATTTAAAGATTGCAACGTAATATTAATGACAGTCTTTCAACCTTAATATCTGTCACATATGTCTACCATCACTTGAATATAAAAATATTTAATTAACAGAACATTTAAATCTCTGTAATAGTATTATTTTAATTTCACTTTTTTTTTATTTATGGTTTGATGAAGACTTAATAAACGAAACATATCTTTTATCATTTATAAACTAAACCGATTGTAATCAATTGATTTTTTTAAAAAATAATAACAAGCTTTTATATTCGTTTTCACTTTTAAAATTCCGAATAATTATTAGGCACACTCGTAAATTATGTATTTCTGGTTTTTTTTTTTGCTAAATTAAAAGATGAAATCGGCAAAAACGCAGGTAATTAAAACAGAAATTTGTCACTTCATAAAAATAATTTCCAACTATTTATAATTATTCAAACTTTCAAGTATCAAATTTAGCGTACGCCTATGGTGAGCTAGAAATTCTCGCTTCAAGTCCCTGGGCCGATTGCGTTAAACCGGCAAAAATTTTACGGAAGTTATGTTACTTGGTTTTTTTTGTATACTTTGCTTATATCATCAATAACTATTTAATCTTTATCCACCCTATTTTAAATTTGTGACACTGCATTTACTGTTTTTACTTGATGCGTTCCATGAATATACTATTCAATTAGAAACAAATTTTTTTTTTTTGGTAGTTTAGCACAAAATTTTTATACAGTTTCCGGCTTTGTCCTATTTAGTTATTATTTGAGTTTATCTCTTTATTGTTATACATTTTTATGTCTGTTTAGTAGCAGCTAGGTTTTAATGAAACTAGGTGATTTAGGAAATAATTTTGTTTTATTTAGAGCCGTAATTTCATGAGTCTATTAGCTAACACCTTTCATATGACTGACTTGTTGGTATGTGTTGTATATCTTAATTAAAAATAACACTAATACTAAACTGTTGACTAATACAAAGAGCGGGACATAAAAGTATTCATCTCAGCTCTACTAGAAGGCTAAACTTAAGACTAAACACTTATAAAGATAACGAATATTATTTTTGCACAGCCAACACTGTTGAATAATAGGCAATTTCAAATTTTAAATGTTTCTATTAGATACGCTCTCAATCGTATTTCTTTTAATGTTGACAGCTTAAATAATTTTAATCTTTTTTCATAAGATAAATTTTGAGTTTCTCGGAGTTTTTCGTAACTTTTTTAACTCGTTTTAAAATGTTGATATTTTTTATAAAATATGGTTTCCAGATCATAATCATTTCTACACAAGTGTTCTGGAATGCTCTTCTTCTTATCAAGTATGTCATACTATACTAGTTTCTTACAATTTGCCTAATATGAGACTCCCATTTTAGATTAGCTGTTATACATTTTTAACAGTTACAATGTTTAAACTATAGTTAATGTGTTGATTGTTCTGATATGTAGAACAGAGCACTTTATAATATATCGACTGTCTACTAAACGTACAGTATATCCTTAAATGTTGAAACATGTAAGGTATTTATCAAGTGGATTTATTTTTGTGTAAAATATTACGTTAGTATCTTAAATCAAAGGCACTGGATAGGAAAATGGTAATACATTTTGCTAAAAATGTATTCCTTTTAACTGTCTTGAAGCAGAAAAGCTAATTTAAGAAACGCAAGTAAAGTATTCCTAAAATTAATTCCCAATTTATTTGTTTTTTAGCCACAATATTTGTTGATGATCCTAGGTCTTTCAAAGTATTTACAGCTGATCACCCGTTCTGGTTCTATATTACAGTTAATGAAGTCATTGTTTATGCTGGAAGAGTTATGCAAGTGTAGAGAACTGAAGCTTCATAAATATTTTTTGTTATAATTTTATAAATAATAAGAAATATATATAAGAGAGTATAAACATATATTCAATTGTTGTTTTATGGGAATAAGTACCTAACATAAAGTTTGTAGCCATCATCAAGATGTTATATTATGTATATATATATATATATATATATATATATATATATATATATATATATATATATATATATATATATATATATATATATATATACATATATATATATATATATATATATATATATATATATATATATATATATATATATATATATATATATATTATATATATATATATATATATATATATATATATATATATATATATATATATATATATATATATATATATATATATATATATATATATATATATATATATATATATATATATATATATATATATATATATATATATATATATATATATATATATATATATATATATATATATATATATATATATATATATATATATATATATATATATATATATATATATATATATATATATATATATATATATATATATATATATATATAATATATATATATATATATATATATATATATATATATATATATATATATATATATATATATATATATATATATATATATATATATATATATATATATATATATATATATATATATATATATATATATATATATATATATATATATATATATATATATATATATATATATATATATATATATATATATATATATATATATATATATATATATATATATATATATATATATATATATATATATATATATATATATATATATTATATATATATATATATATATATATATATATATATATATATATATATATATATATATATATATATATGTATATATATATATATATATATATATATATATATATATATATATATATATATATATATATATATATATATATATATATATATATATATATATATATATATATATATATATATATATATATATATATATATATATATATATATATATATATATATATATATATATATATATATATATATATATTATATATATATATATATATATAATATATATATATATATATATATATATATATATATTATATATATATATATATATATATATATATATATATATATATATATATATATATATATATATATATATATATATATATTTATTTATTTATACACATATATATGTTTTGACGAATGTTCTCACAAGTCTATAATGAACTAACATTTTCTCGGGTAACTCGCGTGTTTACACTATTTTCTGTTTGACGTTTCGATGGCTTCACATCCATCTTCTTCGGAAGCTTAGTTAACGGTGTCTGGTTTCCGACTGACACCTAAACTCGATCCATTCAAAAATCCAGTTTACTATGGAGGTCGAAAAGAACAGCGGACTACCCTTCTTGGATGTGTTGGTCAAAAGAAAGACAACGGATTTTTGAGACATACCGTATACAGAAAGGCAACACACACAAATAGATATTTAAATGCCAAATCCCACCACCACCCCGCACAACTTCAGTTAGTAGTTAGAACCCTTACCCAACGAGCCCTAGCAGACCAGGACCACATTCACGACGAACTTAATCTACTCCAACAAGCTCTCTCTCAAAATGGTTTTAAACGAGACGCAGTCCAAAAAGCCTTTAAAAGTGAAACAAGAAAACCAGAAATAGAAGAACAGGCAAAAGCTTTCCTACCATACATCCGGGGCACCACCGACAAAATTGGAAAGATTTAAAAAAAAACATAATATAAGAACGGTTTTCACGACAGATCGAAAAATAAGGGACATACTTCCATCTCCTAAGGATAAAGTCCCACTGGAAGATCAGGGTGTCTACGAAATTCCATGCCAAGGGTGCTACATATATAGGACAAACAAATAGAAAAATAAGTGCCCGAAGAGACGAACCTCAAAATGCAGTCAGAAACAAAACAACATTAGCACTTACACAACATGTCCTAAATACGGGGCACAAGATAAATTTTGCAAACACTAAAACAATATTCAAAAGCCAACATCTGCACACACGAACC
Organism: Listronotus oregonensis; assembly: GCA_019359885.1. Lineage (NCBI taxonomy): Eukaryota > Metazoa > Arthropoda > Insecta > Coleoptera > Curculionidae > Listronotus > Listronotus oregonensis. The sequence continues at coordinate 2,746 of JAHBCN010025895.1, read as the reverse complement.
ATAAGAGAAGCAATAGAAATCGCAAAACTTCCTGGAAATATGAATAAAAGAGACGACGCACAACGCCTTCCCGGCTCTCCTGCCGCCCAAGAGGAGCCCGTCTCGCCTGGAGACAACAGACCTATAACACGAAGCCGAAGACGCACTCTGATTGGTCAGTCAACCGTCGACCATCCGGAGACCGACCCGAACTCATAAAAACTAACCGCTCCACTCGCAAAGCGTCAGTCGGAAAAACCTTACTCTTTTTTCTATGGTCGGAAACCAGACACCGTTCACTAAGCTTCCGAAGAAGATGGATGTAAAGCCATCGAAACGTCAAACAGAAAATAGTGTAAACACGCGAGTTATCAGAGAAAATGTTTCTTTATATACAGGGTGTTACAGAATGTTGTGAGGAAAATTTAGGGGTAGATTCTACATGTAAAAATATGAAAAAAAGTTCATATAAACATGGGTCCGGAAATGCTTTGTTTTTATGATACGGGGTGTTTAAAGTTTTTTGTCTTTTAAAGTTTATTTCATATTTCTCGTAAACCCGTGGGGATATTATTATTATAGGTCACATTTGCATGTACAAAATTATTTTTCCTACGAGCGTGCGGAAAAGTCCACTTTTCCGCACGCATTTGAGTGCGCAAAGTTGCACTTTTCTGCACGCCGTGCGGAAAAGTAAAACTACACTAAAATCTTACAGGTAAGCAAGATTTATATGTATTTTAGTAATTGTAGGCAATTTCATGCAATATACGAAGCCATTGCAAGTTTTAGTTTATTCTCTTTTTTGTTTGTTGCTTCGTAATTTTCAATATTTCAACTAAAACACAAAAAAAACATTTTTTTAATTACCCTGTATAATAATAATAAATGATTATGACAAGTCAAGCAACAATATGTAATCTTGGTGATTTTAACACATGTCAGATTTTTTCTTCGTTTAAATATGAACAAGCAATTGCACAAATGAATTTCAATACAAACAAGCATTTTTAATGAAAAGGCGTCATGGGACTTTTTTAATTAAATAAAAATCCGACAAAAAATTATTTAAAATGAGTAGTTCCGATCAGGAGCTACCAGATTCATCTGGATGCAGCAAATACCGTAAGTTTGAATTTATTACCAGCAAAATCTCGTGAAAAATATGAGAATCAATATAGTCATTTCGAAAACTGGTGCTCCAAAGGGAAAAGTATTAAAAGAAGTGTTCTTGCCATTTTGCGGATTTGCAAAAAACATATAAACCTAATACTTTATGGAGTAAGTACTCTATGTTAAAATGTGTCCTCAAAGTGAAAAAGGAACCTTGATTTAAGTTCATATTTCAAGCTAACATCACTACTTAAACACCAAAACGTGGGATGCCGACCAAAAAAATCAAAAACTTTCAGCAAAGAAGAAGTTTCAAGATTCATGAAAGAAGACCGTGATAATATTTACCTTCTAATAAAAGTTGCTACAATTTTTGGATTAGCCGGTGCTTGTAGGAGAGATGAACTTACAAAAATAATGACTGATGACATACAGGATAATGAAAATTTGATAGTGGTGAAAATTCCTGACAGTAAAAATAACACCTTTAGATCTTTGTAGTGTCCGATGAAACAAATAACGGACTTTATCTGCAATTGTACCGTAAATTGCAAATTTGCGAAAACCACATACCCCACACAGACGTTTTTTTGTCCAGTATAAACAAGGAGCATGCAGTACGCAATGTGTGGGAATAAATTCAATAGGTAAAATGCCTTCAGAAATTGCTGCATACCTAAAATTAAAAAATCCAGAAGAGTACACTGGACATAGTTTTCGTCGATCCTCTGCGACTATGTTAGCGGATTCTGGAGAAGGAATTACCAATGTCAAGCGACTTGGGGGCTGGAAATCAACGGCTGTAGCTGAAAGCTACATTGATGAATCCACAAATCAGAAAAAGGATATGTCGAATAAAATATTGACCATGAACAACTCCCCTCCTGAGCTAAGTCAACCTTCATCAAGCCGTACAATAAGCGCTTCCATAAGCCACCCGCTAAATGAAATTACAGGTTCTGCAATTAATTTACAATATGCTAATAACTGTTTTTTGTTGTAAATGTTATCAACAAATAATTCCCATTTATAAATATGTTGTAGTAATTCTTTCAGATTAAACATAATTTGAAAAATAATCATTGCTTTAATATTGGTATTATTGACGCTCGTAGGAAAAATTTTGTTCCTAACGCTTGCGCAAAGTGACTTTCCGCACTTGACTGCCGAACTCCGCTTCGCGTTGTTCGGGCAACGGCAGTCGCGTGCGGAAAAGTATCACTTTGCGCACTTGTTAGGAAAATAACTATTCTAAGGGACTTACATCAGTGGCGTTCATGCCGGTAAGTTCTTATTTTTAGCGAAGAAAACTGTACACCACTGGTTTTTTCAAAAATTAGTATTAATTTCTTAAAGCCAGTTTAATTCTGCTTAAAAAGTTTGGAGTTTGTCGTCCTGACTTACCGTTTTTGAAATAAAAATTAATTTATTAATCCGTATCCGTATAAGCTGTTTCCGCCGGAGACCTCAAATATTTCGAAGGGGCAGAAGAAATATTTGAATGCGATTTACAGCATGCATTAACGCAGAGGGAAGCCATTTATAGCTTCTAATCTAAAGTTAAAATCAAATAAATTATTCCTGAACAATTAGTACAAATAAAATAATAAAATTATGAATAAAACATGAAACAGCTAAGTGTACTTTTAGTTTT
>JAHBCN010025894.1:0-10934 GCA_019359885.1 Listronotus oregonensis | reverse complement strand
GCAGCATCCCCCAAAAACAACAACGTTTTTAGCCCCTTTCTTTAAAGATAAAATTATATATTGTAAAAAAAATATTTGTAATATTTGAAATGAGTATGCAAAAAATTTTAATTTTTTTTTATAATATATATATATATATATATATATATATATATATATATATATATATATATATATATATATATATATATATATATATATATATATATATATATATATATATATATATATATATATATATATATATATATATATATATATATATATATATATATATATATATATATATATATATATATTTTTATTTTTACTTATTTATTAAAAATTTTTTTTTATAAAATATACATTTTATTTTTTTTTAAAAAAGGGGGCCCAAAAAAAAGGGGGAAAGTGGGATGCGCAAAAAAAAATTTTAAAATTAGTTAAAGGCCTATTTTTTTTTTTTTTTGTAAACGAATTTTTTTTAACTTTTGAGTGTTAAAAAAAAAAGGGGTTTTTTTATTGATATAAATTTTTTCCCCAAAAATTTTGGGTTAAAAAAAAATAATAATACAAAAATTGTAAATGTTTTTTTTTTTTTGTGGTCCCATTTTTTAAGGCGAGTAACCCAACGAGAACATCAAAAATATAATAATTATTAATACAGACTCTGTATTTACATTTTTAAAAATGTTTGTAAAACACAAAAAAAAAATAAGCCCAAAATTTTTTTTTGGGGAAAAAAAGTAAAAAAACCCCTGTTTTTTTAATATAAAATAACAAAAAAAACACAAACTTGGGGGGGAAAAATTTTGGGGAAAAAGGGCGAACGCGAAAATTTTAAAATCGATATTTTTTTGCCAAAAAAAAAAAAAAAATTTTTAAAAACCTTTTTTTATAATAAAATTGTTTTTTGTCTATTTTTTTATCCCAAAAAAAAGGCAAAATAAATAGACTACGATTTTTTAAAAAAAAAAATTTGGGGAAAAAAATTTTTTCTAATAAACCCTTTTTTTTTTTTTAAATTTTTGCATTGTTATGTTTTCCCGCCCGAAAAGGGGAATTTTTTTGGGGGGGAAAAGTGGGGGGGTTCCCCAAAGCGCGTAAAAAATTTTTTTCCCAAAAACCCCCCCTTTTTAAAAAAGGGGAAAAAAAGATTGGGCTTTTTCCGGGGCCCTTTTTTTTTAAGTGTTTTAATGGTGTTTTTATTAAAACTATATGTTAAAATGTTTCCCAGAGTTTTTAAAAAACGGGACCCCCCCGTTTTTAGCCCTTTTTTTCCCCCCTTTTTTCCCCCTTTGTTTTCGGGACCAAAATTTCCCCCCTTTTAAAAAAGAACGTTTTAAAAAATTTTAAAAAAACAAACCGCTACTATCGCTACGATCATTCATTAATTTAACTATCTTTTTAACCGGGATTGGGGAGTTTTTTGTTCAGCCATTACTTTTGTCGTAGGAAAACCCGCAGGGTTTTTTCCCCGTAAGCTGGTGGTCCCATGTAATAAGGGCGAATCCCCCAAAATTTCCCCAAAAATTTAAAAAGAATTTTGTGAAAGGGGGTTTTTTTTTCCCCCTTCTATTTTTGAAATTTTTGGAAAAAATATGCCCAAGCAAAAGGGGGGTTTTTTAAATATTTTTTAAAAGGGAAAGTACCCTTTTTTTTTGAACCAACAAATATCAGCAAAAGAAGTTCACTGAAAAAATATGTGGGCCAAATTTTTTTTTTTTGGCCCATAAGCTCGGGAGGGGAGCGCACCACAAAAAAAAGAAAAAAAACAAGCTGGTTTTTTTAAATGTTGTTTTATCCAGTTAAAAAAAAACTTTTTTTCAGTAAAAAAAATTTTTTAAAAAAAATTAAAAAATAGGTATTTTTGTAAAAATTTAAAATTTTAAATTGGGGCACGACAAGTAAAAAATTTAATTCTTTAAATTTTTTTATTAAATAAAAAGTTAGTTAGTTAGTAGTTTTACTTGCGGCTTTCCCCCAAAAAAACGAAATTTTATTACAGTTTGATATTGATTATATTTTAAATTTTTTGGGTTACGAGTAAAAATCACCCGCAGCTGGGGCCTTTCCCCCATCACTGTGTTTGTCAAACCCCAATTTTTTTATAGTTTTTATGGACTGTACTTTAAAGTTATTAAAAAAATATATGATTTTTTAAATTTTAGTTGCGAAAAAAAAAAAAAAACGGAGGCAATTGTAAAATGTACTTGCGCCTTTTAAAGACCCCCTTTTTTGGGGAGGATCTGAAAAAAGTAAATTTTCAGCCTGTCAGTTGATACGGAGCAAAAAAAAAGGGGCAACCCCAAAATTTTTTTTTACCCCCCCTTTTGTTAGATATTTCTTCCAGAAAGGGCGCTCAAACAAAAAGTTTTAGATTTTTCTTTTTAAAAAAGGAGAAACACGATATTTTTTAAAAAAATTTTATATCTGTTTTAAAACAAAAATTTTTGGTTCCCCAAATTTGTTTGTTTGTCCGCTGATAACACAAACAGAAATTTTTTGGGGGGAAAAAAAGAAGAGGCGAACAAATTTTTTTAAAAAAATTAAAAAAGTGAATCTGGAAAAAATCACTGGGGGTTTTTGGTTGATCCTTATATTGTTCAAACAGCACGAGTCGGGGTTGGGGAATGTTACCGAGATATTGAAAATATTTTTTAAAAAAATAACAAAATTTTTTTTTTCTATTGTTAGAGTTGAAAAATTAAAAGTTTTTTTAAAAATTTGTCGAAAAAGGTTACCGGCTTTTTCCTGGGATAAAGCAACCGGTGGCTGGAAACCACCAAACCCACCCCAAAAAGAATTTTTTTAAAAATTTTTTTCCGGGGTTTTAAAATCTTTTTTTACTTATGTGATGCCCAAAAAAAATTTTAAATTTTTTTTTTAATTTTCGATAATCAGAAGGGGGCCCCCCAAAAATTTTTTACTTCAGTTAAATTTTTTTTGAAATAAGCCCCCGGGGAAAAAAGAGCGGCAAAATACATGTTTTGTAGAATCATTGTCTATTTTACAGTTTATTTTTAAAAAAAAAAATAAAAAAGGGGGGAGCAAAGCAATTTTGTAAGTCTTCGGGCCCCAAATCACTACAAAAAAAAAATTTTTAAAATGATAAGGCCGCTGAAACTAGACTTTTTTCCCCACATTGGTATTTTTTTTAATAGGGTGTGATTTTTTTTAAATTCAGGGGGGGATCATTTTTAAAATTTTTCAATTTTTAAGTTGGTCGGGCTAAAAACAGTGCCAGTATGGGATGATGTAGAAGCCCGTATTCAACTAATAGAAAAACGGTTTTTTTAAATTTTACGACTACAACTCTTTTTGATGAATTTCAAATAGTTTTTAAATTTTTAAAAGATAATTTAGGGGTGGAAAAAAAAAATTTCCAAACCCCCAAAAAATTTTAAAAGGATAAAAATTTTTTAAATTTTAAAAAAAACCCAAAATTTTTTTTAATTTCAATACTATATAAAATAGTTGAATTTTCACTTTGCCTTCCGGGTTCCAACGCGGGAAATTTTAAAAAAGGGGTTTTTTTAAAAAAAAGAACCTTTACGGGTTTTTTAAAAAATAATATTAACGAAAGTTGTAGGGAACGCTTTAATTTTTGCAAAAAATTTTTTTTAAATTTTCAAATTTTTATTTTTTTGAAAAATTATTAACTGAAAAAAAAAAAATGTAAACAAATTCTTTTCAGCGATAAGTATTGTAAAAAAAAAAAAAATATTAGGATTGTTTTGCTTTTTTCTTAAAAACTTTTATTGATACCAAATGTCCCTTTCACCTGTTTCACCTGTTATCTAGAAAATTTTAAGCATTTTTGTATTTTTTTCCTTTTAAAAAAAACTTAATGAACGTTAAAATAAAAAAATTTTTTTGTTAAAACCCCCCTTTTTAAAAAATGGATTCAATTGTTTGATATTTTTGCACACAGACTGATAAAAAGTGCTTTTTTTAATAAAATAACCACGAAATACTTTTGCCGTCCCGTTTTTTTCCGAAAAAAAAAGGTAGGCTTATGTTAAAACTATTTACAAACTTATATTAAAAACTCTAAAATGGTGCGTGAATGTTTTTTGGGGGAAAAAATTTGGGGGATTTACGCGAAGATGTTTCTTCAGGGGGGGGTTAGGTTTTTTTCGCTAGGCAATGTTTTTACAAAGGGTTTGTGGCGTAGAATTACAATAACCTGAAGGAAAGTAACAAGACCAAAAGTTACTTATTTTTTTACTTGTTTTTTTTATTTGAATTTTATCGATTTTATTATGGGGAAAAAAAAGGTTTTTAAAATTGTGGGGAAAAATTTTTCATTCTAAAATTATTTGGGGGTCTTCAGCATGGAGCGTCACGCTTTATGGGAATATATTGTTTGTTACATTTCTGGTTTTGTGGTCAGGAGTTTAAAACTGTGTGCCTTGTGTCAAATGCACAAATTTATTGGGGAAAAACCAAAAGGGCCCTTTTTTTCTCAGTTACAACTAAAAAAAAACTTATGGAAAATTAATGAATGCTAGCCCGTTAGTGGTAGATATATGCCAGGCAGGGGAAAAAATCTTTAAAAATTGTAATAACACAACCGGTATCTTTAATAAAAATATAAATAATTTTAAAGGAACTGCTGGTGATTCAAACCATTCGTACTATTTCCCCAAAAAAATTTTAAAAATTTTTTTGGAGACCATCTTTTTAATGGTGGCATTCTTAATCCTAAAAAAATTTCCCCTTTTAAAAATTTGTATACGTTATGGAACAAAAAAAACCCCCATGAAGCAAAAAAAATAAACGAGCGTAAAAATTTTTAAAAACTTTTTTTATTTAGAAATGATAATATAATATATAAAGGGGTTTCCCGAATCCCTGAGGGGGAAAAATTTAAGGGTTTCCCCGGGGGGTCTTGCACACTAAAGATTTTCATTTTTTTTTATTCTTTCGGAAGTTGGGATTAAAATTTTTTAGGGGGAAGACACACCTTGGGGACCCCTTGACACATTTCCCATCATGCATTGCGGGTTTGGGAAATTTTTTTTCCCCTTTTATATTATTTTGGGGAAAATTTTTTTATTTTTGTCTAATTTATTATATTTTATGCTATTTTTTACCCAATTATAATAAAAAATATCCCCAGTTTTTGTCTTTTTTTTTAAATTTTTTTGGCCCACATTATTTTTGAATTTATGGGAAAAAAAAGTAATTTTGTTTAAATAATCAATGTCCCAAAAAAAATTTTATTTTTTTGGGTAAAATGTTTCATAACTATCTAGGAAAATTTTGTTTTCCAAAAAATTGCCTCCTCTCCCCTTTTTTGGGGGCCCCAAATTTTTTATAGGGGGTTTTTTTGGGGGGCTGGAAGAATCTGAAAAAAAAATTTGGGGAAAAGTTTCGTTTACGAGATATTCATCATCAAAGTTGAAAATCAAACTTACCTCATTTTTACAAAATTTCCCCCCCCTTTTTTTTGTACACAATTTTGGGTTTTTACACTAAAAAAGGGACACAATATTTTATAAACACATTAAAAACCTTGTGTATTTATTTATTTTACACCTTTTTTTTTCCCCCAAATTGCAAACTTTCAAGGTCAAAGGCAGCAGCCATATTTGTTTACAAAAACCCTAGTGTATACATGGTTCTCGCCACGTTGCGGCGTGTGAAAGTGGAGGTGTGTCTGAGGTATAATAACCCATTGCCAAATAGTTTTTTTCATACGAAATTCTATAACAAAGTTACAAGCACTGAAAATTCAAATATAAAACTTTCCCGCAAAAGCATATCTTGTCGCAAGTGGCCAACCACACGTATTCACAACGCCTGATCACAAAGGCTATCGGGGCTAAGTTTCAATTTTACAGCTAGGTTGAAAGCGAAGTAAATTAAATATTAAGGGGAGCTAATCCGGATATTGAAACACTTTTGATTTTCAATCAGTGAATAAGTGGCATTTTCATTACTTTGTTTAAAAAGTAGAATAATATATGTTTATTTTCCTCTGTCAAAGAATCATTCAGAAAAAATGTAAGCATTAATTGGTTTAAAAAGTCCGTATACCGCTGGTTACAAGAATAAAAATGCATTGTATTGGTTCAAAAAGTTGTTAATCATGATTACTTACGAGGTGTTTTTTTAAACAATAAACAGTTTTTAGAGCTTCAGCCTGATTTTTATAAAATGTATTATTTTTGTATAATGCATATGTAATTGGCATTAAACCAATTTATATTTAATCCTAAATAAATTAACGCGGCAAAAAAATCAAATATTAGAACCCGAAAACCTGATAACAAACTTGAAGGGCCAGACGTAAACTTTAAATCGTAGTTACGCTGAAACTATTTTTTTCTAAGAAAAGATATTTGTGAGATAAAGAAAGAGATTTAATGTGTTTTAGAACAATATATATTTTATGCAAAGGGTCCAATATGAATATCTGCCAACGCTGGTTTCATACTGGTCGACCCGAAAGGCGTGTTTACACTCAAGCTAATAACTAAAAGTTGACAAAAGATTGTTTGTAAAAAACTAAAAGTTGTCAACTAAAAGTTGCTCTTCTCAAATGAGAGTAACAAGTGGAAGATTTTTTGTGGAAAACTAAAAGTTGCTCTTCTCAAATTTAGAGAAACAAGTGGAAAACTTGTTGCCAAAGAATTAGCGCGAAAGGTTTATGAAGTAGTTCTCCAGTTCTCGACTACTTTGTTTCAAGTTGCTTGCGCAGAGCGCGCAGCAACAAATCTTCCACTTTCAGTTGTCAATTTTCTTTGATCGTTACCTTTATTCCGCGGAAAACAAATTTTAGTGGAAGATTTGTTTCTCCATACGTGGAAGACAGAAAAATTTGATGAGTAACAAATTGCCGCAACTTATGGAAAACTTTGGTGTAAACGCGGCTGAAAAGTAATGTAAGGCGCGGATGTACACTCTTGTTGCCAAAAGAGTTTTATGGCGGCAAACCTAATTCCCTGGCTTATTAAATTTTGGTCAAACAGTATGGAATTAAAACTATAAAAATATATTAAATTAAAAAAATATCTTATTTACATAAACAATAGGATATACAAAGGAAATTATTATTATAAATGCTTCCTAACGTATAGGGCATAACTTTTGTTAATATTCTTTTATAAAGCGTAGTTCTATGCTTGCGAAATGCGATTTGCGAATTGCGAAACTTGTTCTGATTGGTCGATTTCAAATGTGTCAATTGTAGGAGCCCCTATTGTTAAGTTTTTTCGATTCCATTATTTAAAACTAGGGGGAAAATTGACGGATTCTTTTCACTTAAAAAAAGGAGTTGCCCCAAAAGGATAAGCACTTTTTTTCGTTTTTTGTAATATTTGAAATGTGAGAAGGGAAAAATTGATTTAATTTAAGATTTTGCGAATTCCCAAAATTGAAGACCAAATGCTTTTTGATAGATCTGTTTTATTTTGGCGTTGCTGATTGTTATTACGGTTCATTAAATTCTAAAAGTAATATTTATACATATACATATACATATATATATATATATATATATATATATATATAAATATATATATATATATATATATATATATAAATATATATATATATATATATATATATATATATATATATATATATATATATATATATATATATATATATATATATATATAATATATATATATATATATATATATATATATATATATATATATATATATATATATATTTTATATATATATATATATATATATATATATATATGCGTGGCAGCATCAAAACACCGCTTCTTTTGAGAGTTTCAAAAAGGGGCTGTAAAATGCAAATTCTGTATGTTTTTATGCTTGGGCGACATTGACGGAACGATAAATAAAGGGGGATCGTTGTGTGCTTTTAAAAATTCTAAAATAAAGAAAACTAGGGTTTTTTTTTCGATAAAATCATAATCTTATAGGATTAAAGCGATCCTTGATTTCATGACAACCTGTCATTCTCTCATATGTTTTAATAGCACATATGCAGTTGTGATTTCAAGTAAAAATAAAATAAAAAGTTTAGCATATTCCTACTGATTCAGCCTCACCTTAAGATAGTGCCAAAAAGCGTGCAAGAGAGAAAGATGAATCAAAATATAATCTTTCTCTCTCGCTCCAACCTGCTAATTGGTCGAGAATTACTGGCTGACGAATCAGCACGACGAGTGGGATATATATCCTTCTCACCGACCAATGAGCACGTAAAAGCGAGGGGAAAGGTTTACGCTTCTGTCGCTTCGCTTGCTCCCTAGTAAAAGGTTTCCTTTTAAAATATATGCTAAAAGGTTAAAATAAGTTGTGATCTTTAATGAAATTTTTTTATTTTTATTTTATGTTTTTTTTATAAAGACTTTTGGGTAAAGTATATTCTATTTTTTTTGTTGTTTGTTTTAATAAACCCCCTTAAAAGATAAATTTAAAGGGTATAAATGCAATAGCCCTTTTCACCAAAAAAATTTTAACTTGATCCTTATTATTCATGACTACAAAGGATTATAAATTTTATTAAAACAATAAAAAGAAAACCAGCATAAGATACAATATTTTAGAAAAAAAAATTTAAATAACAAAAAAAAAATTTTAAAAGGGGGAATTTAATTAAAAGTCAATACAGACGTCAATACTTCCATCTTACATCTTGCCAACAGTTCCACACTAAACCCCAAAAAAAACCAGTCCAACGCTATGAAATCCCAAAAAAAACCGGGGAAAAATTTTCGAATTCGTAATTCGTAAATCGCTTTTTGAAACAGAACTACGCAACGAGCTAAAAATCTGTAGATACCTATTTTTTTTAACATGCCGATTATATTCCTGTAAACACATTTTTTTTAAAAAAAAATTTTTCGAATGTTCATAATATAATATTTAAAACCTTTTTTTTAAAATTGGTTTTCTATTTTTGTTTTTTTTAACAATTTTTTAGTTTTTAAACTCTAACTTCCAATTTTTTACGTGATAAAGGACCCTGACAATTGACAATATGGAATCGTCTGCTACGGCAAAAATAAATATTTTTTTTTTTTTAAATAAAACTCCTTATCGGCGGGGTTCTCTATTTGGCGAAAGTTGTGAAAATGTTTATCTCCCCCTTTTTGCCCTTAATAAATCATCAGAGAGCCAGCAAAAAAAGTTGTATATTATTTTTTTTCTTTCGTGTTAAAGGTTTAGCCTTTTCCTTTTTGGCACCAATAATTTGGGGGACTTTTCAAATGTAGCATGCGTGTGTTGGTTAAGAGAGGGGGGGGAATAGTAATGTTTCGGTAGATTTTAGGTCAGCATTGGAAAATTTAAAAAATTTTTTACGGACTAGGCATAGGCACCCTTTTTTTTTTAATAAAATGACATAAAACATGATTATGGCCGCCATTTCATCATAGAATAGTTTTTTTTTTATTAGTACAATTTTTAACGTTTTTCAGAATAAAAACTTATACATTTAAAAATTTTCCCTTAATTTAATTTTTTTTTGGGTAAAACATAATTACCTAAACATTTTTTTAAAAAACAATTACTTAAATTTTATATTATTTCTTAATATTTTAAAAAACGCAAAAAAAATTTCCCGCCATTAGATATACTTTTATCAGTAAGGGGTTGCGTTTAAATTTTTGATTGTACCTTTCAAAAAACAATTTTTTAAAACTACATTGTATAGGTTTTTTTTTTTCCCACTATAGAAAATTTTTTGTTTTAGCCATTTGAGTTCCGCATAATTTTATAATTTTTTAAAAAAGATCCCAATCTACTCCCACATTCGAAATCAGGATGCGACCATACTAGTCCCAAATTTCAAAAGAATTAACTTGAAATTCCAAGTTTTTTTTTTTTTTAAAAAACTGACTTTAAAAATTAGAGTCCGACGTCCCAAAGACCCAAATTTTACTAGTGCAAAACTGGGGGGGCCTTGGTTATAGCGTACTGTGCCTCTGATAGCAATGATTCTATCTTAAACATATTTGCTGTTAAAAATTTTGAACTGTTATGGGTGGGCAACCATCTAGTTGACTATTTAGATTAATCTTAAAAAAAGGCCTTTTTTAAATATTACCTAAACCCAAACATTGTTATTGAGGGTATTGGGTTCTTAAGGATACTTCTAGTTTATTTTCTATAAAGCCGAACAACTCGGATTGTGGTGGCCTTAAAAAAGGGGAAAAATATTTCACCCAAAAAGGGCATTTTTTTAAAAAAGATTTGCCATCAATTTTTTCCTAAGCTTCAGAAAACGCCATTCGTCAATTTGATCTTTTGAAAATTTCCCCCCCATTTTTTAAACTTAAAAAAATATACCCTATTTTTTTAAAACCCTTACGGGACTTTTATGAAGCCCTTCCTTTGCTACTATGGTACTGAACAAGGCTGGTTTTTTTTTAAAAAAGTATTAGGTGCTTTCCATTTCCCGCGGGTTTGGGCCTGCCCATATTTACCGAGCCTACCGCTTTTGGCTCCCCTTTTTTTTTATGGAAATCCGCTTCCCTTTATCAGATCAATAGGTTCCACCAAAATGCTCATGCAGAAGTGAAGTTTCGTTCTATATGTTCCCGAACATTATATTTATCCGTACGTCAGTGTATTACATTAGTATTTATGTGTTAGGGTTTCCTTTCTTTCTAAAAAAGGGCCCCATGTTGTAGGATGTTATTATGCCCATTAGTAAAAAGCTTTCTAGATGCAGTGGCTTTTAAAAGTTCTGCTACTTGTCTTAACTAGTAGCCCCGAAGGAGGAATGTTTTTTTAAAAAGTCGCCTAGCGTTTCCTGCGCTTTTCATTGACTACGTGGTGCATTCCAGCGATCCAGATATTGTTGAAGGAACCATTCCTACAACGAGTTCTTTTTTCCCCTTTAATAAAGATCGACAATATTATTTCCCCTTTCCCTGGCCAAATAATCGTCCTCGGGGATTTTAATGTTCATAATAAGGTTGGTAGGATCCCAAAAACGATACACAAGGCAGAACA
>JAHBCN010025893.1:0-10991 GCA_019359885.1 Listronotus oregonensis | reverse complement strand
ATGCTACCCTTATTAATTTTTATCTTTTCCCAAAGAAACCATATTTATTAACAAGACAACTTCCCTGTTCACACGGCAAAAAGAGTTGCGGACTGGATACGAGAAAATGATATAAATTTGCTACATTGGTCCTCAAGAAGTCCAGATATCAATCCCCCAGAAAATGTTTGGGGTCACATTATCAAAACGATGAATAAGGCCAAAATTTTTGTTCACAGAATGCAAATGTCCTATGGAACAAAATTGAGGGAATATGGTACAACTATAATGCACATCACATCCCAAGACTGATAGTATCCATGCTCAAGCATTTGAATGATCAGAAAAAAATAAATTTAATGTATTTAAATAAGAAATTCCGTTACAAGTACTCTCAAAGAAATACGGTCCTATTATACCATAGTACGAAACTGCGCACAAAACATTCACTTTTTTAAAACACCAATGACGGGTTGCTAATCTGAAGAAAGGATAAACATCATTCCAATAGCCAACATGTTGCGATACTACAGTTTCATTCGTCGAAAACGTGGACTCATCTGAGAACATTATTAGTTTATGGAATTCCCTATTACTACCTAAAATTTTACTCCGAACCCACAAACAGAAATCCAACCTTTTTCCATTATCTCCAACTTCTAATGTTTGTGGTACAATGCGGTTTGTAGAAGCGTATCTTATTTTGCTTTAAACTTTCTTGAATGGTACTTTTTTGGACCACCTGTAGTTGTGTAGCTCGTTTTTCTCCAGGATAGGTCTTCTCTAACAGACTGCAATACGAGTAGAGTCGCTGCATCATATAGGTACCTTATAGGATTTTTTTTACTCTTTTTAAGTTAAGTACAGATCCAGTTTCTCGATTTTTTTAAATTATCAATCGGTATATATATATATATATATATATATATATATATATATATATATATATATATATATATATATATATATATATATATATATATATATATATATATATATATATATATATATATATATATATATATATATATATATATATATATATATATATATATATATATATATATATAGCAAATCAATATTGGGGTATCGATCAGGTGGGCTTAAGAAAAACTCTTTTCTACTACGCCGAGCTTTCGGAAAACTTTATTCCTTTTTCAAGGCTACAATACAGAGACAGTTTGTTAAGATACAAAAAATCTTTTCTTTTATAAGCAAAAAAATATAGTTAAAAACAGAGTGATTTTAACAAAAAAAATATAAAAATTCTATAACTTACGTGCAAAGTGAGTTAATTGTGAAGCAATCTTATAGAAATTATCAAAATTCCCCATTTATCGAGTATAATTTATAAATACAACACATGTTATTTTTTATGATTGATCAACAAAAGTTGACCGACATTTTGTTGTCCGGTTCATTGGTTGGAACCACATGCAGCAAGTCTGCTTTACAATTAATTACTGAAGGTAGAAGGGGATGGCTGAACTGAAAGGTACGCATATGTGACATGCCCAGTGTCGACTGAAAAGGAAAAATTGCGCGCGCACCTATACCATTGGTGGCGAGTAAATATTTTATTTTAATTTTTGTGTATTTCTTTTCTTAATTTTTTTAATTATTATTGTAGTGTCGGCCTCAATAGGGTAATACCCTCTCTCCCTTTACTTCCCCCCTTTTGCTTTAAAAGATTATGTGTCGCTCTCACTTGTCTGTCACCCAATGCAGCTGACGCAACACATATTCAAAAAAAAAAAAAAAAAAGAAAATTTTTTTTTCCCTTTTTTCCCCTCTTTAATAAAGAAACCCAACAACAAAAAACTTTGACAAAATTCCAAGAACATTAGAAAACTTTAAACAAGAAGAGATATTAATAAATTTCCACTCTCCTGTTAACCTTTAATTAAACTTCCCTTTAAAATTAATATATTACATACACTTGTCTTTCACCCAAGTGCAGCTTTTTTCTATCAATTATAATATCTTGTTTATTTAACAAAAAACTTTAACTATATTTTTTTTGCTTATAAAAGAAAAGATTTTTTGTATCTTAACAATCTGTCTTTGTATTGTAGCCTTGAAAAAAGGAATAAAGTTTTTCAAAGCTCGGCTAGTACAAAGAGTTTTTCTTAAACCCATGATCGATACCCCAATAGGATTTTCGTTTAACTTGCGATCGAGACTTCCTCTCCACTTATATATATATATATATATATATATATATATATATATATATATATAATATATATATATATATATATATATATATATATATATATATATATATATATATATATATATATTTCGTTTTTCTTTCGGTGACTGTGTGTTGTTGTCCTGAAAAGGACAGATTGTTTGCAGTTTCGGAAAATCACATTTGCCATTATCAAAGCTTAGAAGCTTACTGCTAATTGCATCCTGGGTTAGTCGCTTATCTTGTCCTGGGCAGGCGTCACGGTTGATTGGTTTTTTCCTGTCTGTCTCGCTCGGCGTGTGTTGTCGGGCCTGTTGTCGTCGACGGGTGAGGGCTATTTGTATGTTGTTTATTTTCTTGGTAGGTCTAATTTTTGTTTATCAAGGCAATTTTCCAGGTATTTGGCAAACGTTGGCTGTCGTCACGGTTGCAGGTTTTCAGGTCTCTTTTCAATTTCAACGGACTCCCTACAATTCTCTTCGGTAGGTTTTCGCAGGTAGAACATCCTAGTGTTGGGAAAATCGATTTTGTGTCCGTGTTTAAATGTGGCGTACTAAAGAAAAGTTGTTGTTCTGTTCTTTTGCGTTCATGTGTTCATTCTCCTTGCGCTAATTTTTCTGTTGGTCTGCCGATATAAGAAAGGTTGCATTGTTTGCAGGGTATTTCGTTACACCTTGATTTTCTAAGGGGATTTTTCCTTTGGTGTTGGTAGAATGTCTCTGATTTTTTTTGCTGATCGTGGATGGGGGTGATGTTGTTGTTTATATTTCCAATTTTTGTCTGTTATTCCTTTTACATAGGGTATAAGGGCTTTATTTCTCTCCTCTTGTTTGCCTGCGGTTTCTCTTTTCTTTTGAGTGCGGTTGGATCGTTTGTTTTTTATATCCATTTTGTATTAAAGGGTCTTCAAAGTTTGTTCATTTCTTCCTCAAGGAGTAACTGGGAGCGGTGCGTTAGGGACTTTACTACGGCAAAATGTTGAAGCGGGTGGTGGTGCGAGTCGGCGTGGAATTTATTGGTATGGGTAGGTTTGCGATAAACTGTGTGTCCAAGTCTTCCATTATTTTTTTTCGGAGAATGTCCAAGAAGGGTAATTGTCCTTTTTCCTCTATTTCCATGGTGAACTTGATCTTTGGGTGTATTTTGTTAAGATGATCTAGAAAAGTGTTTAAACTGTCTTTCCCATGTTGCCAGATGACAAAGATGTCTACGTAGGAAGCCAAAGTTTAGGTTTTAATGCGGCTCTTTCTATCGCTATGGTTTCGAAATTTTCCATAAACAAGTTGGCTAGGGCGGGCGAGAGAGTGATCCCATTGGAGCTCCTTCAACTTGTCTATATCGCTGACCTCCGTAAAGAAAATAGGTGTTGGATAGGCAGTGTTTGGCTAGATAGATGATGTATTCCGGCAGGTTATATTTTTCTTTTGTAATAGCCAAGGCTTCGTCGACTGGTACTTGAGTGAAGAGAGAGGTGACGTCAAAGCTTACAGTATGTCATTTTGTTCAGTTTTATAGTTCTTAATGAGCTCCAAAAATGATACGAATTTTTACATATGACTTGGCTTTTTCCACGAAGGGCTGTAGTAAAGATGCAATATGTTTTGCCAGGGTTGGGTTGGGGAACCAACGGAACTCACTATTGGCCTGAGGGCGCCCCCGGTTTGTGATTTTTAACCCGTATAGTTTGGGCATCTGGATGACTTTTCTCTGGGAATTATTTCTTCTTTATTTCTTCATCTAATGGCGAACTTTTGATAATGGATTTGGTTTATTTAGATATTTAGAATAAACACAACCAAAAATCCATTAATAAGAAATAAGAAGAATAATCAGAAAAATGCCCAAAACTATGAGGTTCCAAAATCCAAAAGGGCCCTCGGCCAAGTGAGTTCATATTCCCAACCTCGGCAAACTCTCTTACAGCCCTTCGTGGAAAAAGAACCAAGTCATATGTAAAAAATTTATCATTTTGCAGCTCCCCTTAATAAATAGGCCACCCAGTAAGTTTATAGATATAGACAAAAATAAGCTATAAAAACGAAACAAAGCATTTAATTTGCAAATATTCCAAACAGTTTAACAGCTTTCAGTTTAAAAAATTATACTAATCGCCATCCAAACAATGCGGCCATTTTGCCATAATTTCGAATAACATTTTTAGCTGTGCAATTCTGCGTGAAAAAATTCACGTTAAAAACAGACTATAATGGTTATTTTGTTTGCGAGTTAAAATACGTAATTTAAAATGTTCTTTTTTTTGGCTTTCAAACAACAAATATTTTGGATTAAAAAGCACACTATTTTACTATTGAAAATCTTTTCTTTCCCTTGCAAAACATATTTAATTTTAAAATTTTAAATATTTAATATGATAAGGTTTTTTCTTGTTACAGTGCGATTCTCTAATTTGCAAATAATTTAATACATCAAAAACAAGTTATTTTTTGAAAAAATGCTCCGACCCATTGATCAGTATTCTCGCCCTCGAGGAAGTTTGAAGGTTTAGAGAAGCACAATACTATGGCCTATTTGATCAAAAATGTCCGACCCACTAAGAAAATAACTGTCATTAGGGAGCTCTTATGATTCTGCGCAGTAACAAAATTCGACAAAATTTTGTAATGTTTGCCTACATACACACTCATAAATTAGTTTGTTTCGATTGTTTTGCGTTGTGTAATTTTATTTTGTGGTTGCGGAAGTTTTTTAGATTATTAAAAACCTTCTTATTTTAGTGATTAGTGTTAATTAAATTGTGACTATAATTTTTTGTTTATTGTTTGTTACTTATAACATTGTAACCTTATCCTTCCAGCTTTTACCTTAATTAATGCTGGGGTGTCCCAGGGCTCCAACTATGTTTCTTTTCACATCATTAATCTTTCTTTTACAATCAATTCTTTTATTAGTTTTGCTGACGATAATATAATTCACTCTTGTATTCAGTTTCTTAAGTCAGCCTATAGGCCTGATGTGAAAAACACGCACAGATTAATGCAAATATCTCTTTTACAAGACCTTAAAATAATCTTGATTCTTCAAAAATCTTGTATAGTTTAATGCACAGTTATGCTCGGTGACGCGAAAAAAAGTCATTAAATCATTTTGGCATTACTTATGAGAAAGACCTTAACTGGCACAAACACGTTACATCCATAGCCGTAGCTGCTTCAAAAAAGCTTAGATTCCATTTTTAAGCCAAAAAGTATTCCTCTTCAACTAATTTGTATACTTTGTATGTATTCCAAATCAGACCATCTTTGGAATATTGTTTTTATGCCTGGAAAACGGAGTTTTCGACTACTCTTATCATCCTTGATTCCATTCAAAAAGAGTCGTTTGTCTTATTAATGATCCCACGCTTACAGAAAAGCTTCCGTGTCTTACCCACCGATGGGCAATAGGGAATATGTTGCATTTTTATAGGTATTTTCACGGCTTCTGCTTCGAGGAGTTGGCAAGTATAATTTCTTTAACAGCCCCCAGCAGAGCACACTTAAGAGGCTCCGAACTTTCCACTTTCTTTGTTCCGTCATCCTCAGAGTGTCCAGAATAGAATCTGCTACCCGCAGAAGTTTTCCCTTCTCCAAATATTTAAGTCTTGTGTAAATAAACTCCTTCTTACTACACTTAAGACACCCACGGTACGTTAAAAATAAAAATAAAAAATGCTTATGTAAAAAATTCTATACGTCTCGTTAATTTTGTTTATGTTACCTGCATGAGCTGACAAAATTTTATGGTTCTTCTATACAAATTATAAATCTATAAAATATTGTTTGAGCCTAAAACACAAACAACCAGTCTAAACTATGGTATAGTCTGTCTCAAAGTATACCGTGTTAGCTCTTGCCTTCATTTATGGATTATACCTGCCGACAGCAATAAAACTGCGGATAGGTAGGTATTAAAGGAGAACATTAGGACGGACTTTAATAATAAAAGATTTATAATTTATTGTTTATTTAGTAGTATAATTTAAAATTACCTTAAGAAATTAAAATTGCAAGTTTTAATAAATTTGTAACTGCATTATCTATACATATTACATTTTAACTAAATATCTAAATCTAATTCTGTTTCACTATCAGGGTCATCATTGATAATTACAATAGGATTTATGTTGTTTTGGATAAAAATGTAAAGTCCTGCAATTTTTATAAGTGCTGTAGTGATTTTTCCAGCTCTCAACTGGTATGTTAGTAATTACATTTTTTATCAAATTTATAACACTGGGACTTAAAGTAGGTGTAACATTTTCTGCTCTGATCTTTGATTTTACTTGGTTCCACAAATGCTCTATGGGGTTAAACTTACATTGATACGGAGGAAGCCGTAAGACAGTATGCCCAGCCTGTTCAGCCAAATTATCACATACATATTGTTTTTTAATTGCATATGAATTTAAAACTTTCAAAAGTTGCGTTTTTTGTAATTGAATTCAAAATAAATATCATTTTTAAACAAATATTCCTGAATTTTAGTTTTTAAACTTGATGAAGCTGGTGCTTTGTGTAGCAGACGGCTGGGGTAGCTTGCGTTATCCATGACAATAATACTGTTGTTTGGAATTTTTTTTTAAAAGATAATTTTGAAACCAGTTTTCAAAAAGTTCTGCACTTGTATCCTCATGATAATCCAAGCTAGAATCCTTAATATTCTTTGCAGACAACAACAAGCAGTTTAAGACAAATCCGTCTTCTGAACCAGCATGTATTATGGTAATGCGTTTTCCTTTATTTGAAGGTGCTTTCTGTCTGACAGTTTTGACTGGAATCAACCCATCCTTTGGATACTGCGTCGTGTGTATCAAACCATGTTTCATCAAGGTAAATTATGGATTTGTTTTCTAACCTATATCTTTTAATTTCTTGAAGGTAATTAAATCTCCAAGTGCGTAATCTGTGCGATTCCATTACTACTTGTCTTTTGTCTATTTTGCGGTATTTAAATCCCATTTTACAAACAACTCTATGGAGGGTGGTACGGCTAATATTTATATTGGTTTCGTCTTCGTCTAGCTTCTTTTTCAGTTTATCCAAGGTAGGAATAACTTCGCTTTTATAAAGACAATATATTTTCCTTCTTATTAGGTCCTGATCATTATTGTCTATACGGTGAGATTGAAAATCACTACGTTTTTTTCTTTTGTTCACTAATAATAATATTCCTTACCGATGATATTGGAGTTTATGTAAGTAGACAGGTTTTTTTTAAAGCTTCTTGTTTAATTAGACCTCTACTGATTAAAGTTTCATACACATTTTTCACAACCTGTTTTGCATTTAATGACAAATAATTTTGACGCGACATAGTTATATTCTCGTAAAACAACTTTTTTGAAACGAACAGTAAAAACGGTTATTCAACACTGCCACCATAATATTAGCCAAAATATTTATATGCCTAATGGTTAATACTCAAGAAATACCTTGCCCACCCCTGCCCTTATAAACAAATGGGTTTACCCAATAACAATAGGTAATAAAATCGTTAAAGGTTTATTGAGGTATTGTCCGTGAAAAGCCATAACGATATACTTTGAGACAGACTATAAGCTTCTACTTTTCTTGACCCTCGCGATTTTTATCTAAAGTAAGTTTTTTTTCCGACAACGTTTTATTTTCCAGATATTGATCCTTAAATATGATAATTAAATTAAACCTATTTACACTATCTTACCTTTTTTACAAAACTGGTAATAATTACATAAAACTATTATACAATGTTTGAAAATAAAGACAATTTTCTTAGTACTACCTAACAAAACTTATACACACAAAATTAAAGCTAAAGGAATAAAAATATCTACAAAAAATATTACTTTTTTACCACGTGTCTACCCAACTATAAAAATTTCCTAAAAATTAAATACCTAAAACCTTTAATAAGAAACTATTAAAGCTGCAGCTTCAAAGACAAATTAAATAATTAGTGAGGATAACTTTTATGCTTCGAAAGAGCCGAAATGCCAATTAAAATTTAAATTGAGAATTAGCCTGTTCTTTGTTTTGTATTTTTTGTAGTGACACAATTTTGCAACCAACTATTTTTAATTTACGAGGGCATATTGACAACTAATTAAGCTTTATATTTTTACCATTATAAATTTCTACGTACCTGTCGATCTGATGTATCACGCTCCCATAAGAAAATAGGAGATTAATTTTCATTTTGGGTTTTTCAAATTTTTTTGATCACCGGCACACAAAAAAAATAAATTGGTCTGTACATTTGACCAGACCCATCTATCTATATGTATTTTGGTACGCTGAATCTAAATCTGAAGTCCGTTTGACTGTACAGGGTTTTTGATTATATTTACGTGGCTTCTGGAGCTTTTATTTTTGAAGACAAAAAAAATGTTTTATATAAAAATTATAGGTTTTTTGTCTTTTGAAATTATCAGTTAAAAAATATTACAATAAAAAAATGAAAAACTATTGGCAACTTCAACTTTTTTAATTTGAATACCCTGTATATTATGCGCTATAATAAAAGATCTTTTTTTATGACTTCAAATATATATACATTAATGATTTTTGGATGAACCATTTTTGAGATATTTAAGCTTAAAATATAAATAAATTGAAAAAAAAATCATATTAGTATCAAGAAAGCT
Organism: Listronotus oregonensis; assembly: GCA_019359885.1. Lineage (NCBI taxonomy): Eukaryota > Metazoa > Arthropoda > Insecta > Coleoptera > Curculionidae > Listronotus > Listronotus oregonensis. The sequence goes on along the minus strand of JAHBCN010025893.1, from coordinate 2,196 downwards.
ATGAAAACTATAAAATTGTTTTAATAAATTTGAAGTATTGATATTGTAAAAAGTTGAAATTTATCATTTTAACTATTAAAAGTAGTTTGTATTGCTTTTTTGTCGATGGGCTATTCAGAATAACAAAAAATCGCTATTATGCGTCTTTTTTTTGGTAACAATAATAATGTGACGACAGTGCAAAGGGAATTTTACTTATTATATCCTTAACAACGGGTACCATCTATAGATACTGTTAAATACATAGTAAGAAAGTTTATTGAACGAAAAACTTTAAAATGAAGAAAAGGACTGCAGCACGAAATGAAAACCAAGTTTTGGATTTCCTCGTTTTTTAGGATAATAATTATATTTTTTCTATTGGACTAGCACTAACTACTTTTAATAATTTGAGAAAATCCTGAAATATCAATCTCGGATGCGGCATCTAAACTTAATAAAACAGATTATAAAATTTATTTAACCTTAAAATTTTACAATTTTTTTTCCTTATAAATTCATGCCCGTTTAGTATCTTCCTGAACAAAACATGCAGAACCGACCTAAGCATGCATTGGAAATAGCTAGGTTTATGCAGTAGGATCCAAAGTTTTTAAATAAAACTCTATTCACCGACAAGTCTTCCTTCACTTTAGCAGGAACGTTTAATCACCAAAATAAACATTATTGGTCTAGAGAAAACCCTTACCAAATTCAGCAACATAACAATTTTATTGTTTCCATGGCTTTCTTGATACTAATATAAAACTTTTTTGTAATTTATTAATAATTTAACCTAAAATATCTCAAAAATGGTTCATCCAAATATCATCAATGTATTATATATTTGAAATCAGAAAAAAAAGATCTTTCGTTGTAGCGCATAATATACAGGGTGTTTCATTTAAAAAAGTTGAAGTTGTCTATATTTTTCCATTTTTTTATTGGGATATTTTTTTACTGATAATTTCAAAAGATAATATGGAAAAAATCGTACAATTTTATATAAATCATTTTTTTCTTTCCCAAAAAAAAGCCCTAGAAGCCACGTAAATATAATCAAAGACCCTGTACACCCTCCAAATTTTGAGTAAATTATAAAAAACCGCTAAAAATGGCTAAAAATTGCGAAAAATTGCAGTTATGAAAACGATTTTTTTATTGAACTTTATCAAGTACATTTTTTATGTATTTTAATACGATGAATCTAAATCTAAAGAGAAGATTGCAAAAACTGCTAAAAATCAGTATGAAATATATGTTTTTTTAATTAAACTCGATCGATGTTCTGATATATTGGATGCATAAATAAATTCAGAATCTATTTATCTATAATTTATATATTTATCAGAAACCTAAAGAATAGCAAAATGTTTTGATAAAAAGTTGGAAAAGCAATGAGCTAAACATGATTCCTTCCAAATTATATTTATAGTTTCTAAGTTCAATGTAATCACCGAGAATTGCAAAGAATGGTACAAAAAAATGTATAATAAATTTATTATTGACATGTTTTTTTTCGGAATGAATTTTGCTTAACTAAAGCATGTTTTTTTTCTGTTAATGATGAAAAAGATGCAAAACCGATGTAAAGATAAGGTGAGGAACTACCTACATTGATTTTAAATTGTCCTTTGCTTGTATTAAACTCTTTTTTCTTTAAATATCCTATGCTGCAGGTTTCACTCTCGTTTTCTATTTTCTATTAATATTTCTCTCTTAAGCGTCCAGCAAAAATCTCCGCCTCCATGTTGACATTTCACCTTCCTCGATACCGACTCTCCATTTCACTTATATTTTGATGGAATCGATTTTCTTGTTCTTCACTGTAATCTTCAAGGTTTTAAGGAAATAAGTCGAGATGAGAGTGTAGAAAGTGCAATTTCAGATTTATCAACCCAAATTTTTAAAATTTACTAGGAACTCTACAACTAAATTCTGGTAAATTTTACTAGTCTTTTTTTTCAAAAAAATACTGAGAAACATTTTTAAAACTTTGCCAAGCTGCTAAAAATTGCAATTTTTTGAAATTTTTAGCCATTTATTAATTTATTCAAAGTTTGGAGTATGTACAACCAGTCGGACTTCGCATTTAGATTTAGCCTATCGAAATACATAAGAAACATAATTAATCTTGTTTAAGAAAATTTTCTTCATTTCCTTACCTTTAATTTTTTTCAATTATGAGCAACTTTTAGCAGTTTTTTTGAAATTAAC
>JAHBCN010025892.1:0-10953 GCA_019359885.1 Listronotus oregonensis | reverse complement strand
AAAATAGGAAACTTTTTTAGTAAGGTGCCTCACTGATGTCCTAGAAGGTCGCTAAGTACCCCACCCCGTCTTATTTTAGGGCCGTGTCACAACAAAAAATCTAGATATTTATTAGGAATTTTTTTATTTACACCGCAACGCAAAATTTAGGGATATCGTTTTTTAAACAGTGATTTTAAAGTTAAATAATTTGAAATCTAACAAACCATTTTCAATTACTTTTTTTAGATGAAAGGTGCATTAATCTACTTTTAAATTATTTATGGGGGAGCATTTTATTACTCCATAGTCTAATTGTACAGGGTGAAATAAAGAGGTATGTCTCACAGGAGGTTTTTATTTTACGTATGGGAAATGGGTGACACCAGTCAAACTTCAGTTTTTCCCTAGGTTAAAAGGCCAGTAGTCGAAATTTGTCTCTAACTTTAATAGTTTCGAAAGTATGCAATTTTGTCCTATGCGATGTCCATTTTCACTTTAAATATGATGATGTTGACCAGTTTGGCCACAAAGGGATTACCATGGTTACTTTACATACTGATTACCGTTTACACTTTGGGATACGTTAAAACGGGTCGCAAATTTACTTTGACGCATACGACCATCTAACATACCCAGAGCTTTACTTACTTCTTCTGGACTCAAATGACGTCTAAGCATTTCAAGTAAAAAACTATCCGTATTAAAGTAGCGATCTTATTCTAATCAATTAACAAACTGTCATTAGTATGTAAAATAACCATGGTAATCACTTTGTGGCTAAATTGGTCAACATTATAATACAGTCCATATTTTGACCATTTTGACACGAATAACTTTTTGAACAAATAAAGATATCAAGATGCGGTTTTCGCAAATATACTTATATTTCTTTAAAGTTTATTCTCGTATCTTTACCATTTTTATGTGACATTCCATTAGCTCAAAAACAAAATGGCCGATTTTCCGATATAGGACAACTTTGTTATTTTTAATGGAACACCCTGTATATGTTTGAATATTTTTAAAATTTAATCTTTCCTCTTTAAAAAAATGTAATATAAGCTATTTTTATCTTAAAAATTACGCATTTATTCACCTCCAAAGAATTTACTGTATGTCGAATAGGAATATTATTTTAAAAGGATTTTTTAAAAAGTCGCCTGTGGAAACAAAGTTATCTCGTTTCCATAACAGCAACAAGCCTCATTGTCAGCCATTGTTGGTCATTTTTGACAAGTTATTTTAATTAGGAAGCGCAAAATGTTCTCGTTAAGCGAAAAAGGAAAATGTGTTATTATGTTTGCCGAAACCAAATCAGTAAAAGAAACCCAGCGAAGATTTAGAAACATGTTTAATAAAGCTCCACCCACAAAAAATTCAATTAAAATCTGGTACAGAAAATTCTGGAGTACAGGATCTTTAGCCCGTAAAAAGAAATTAGTAAACAATGAGAATTTGCTAAATAAAACGTTACAAATTCTGGAGATAACTCAGGAAGATCCAACATTGTCAACAAGAAAAATCTCAAGTTCAGTCCATATTCCTAAAACTACAGTACAAGAAATCATGAAAAAAGAACTTAAATTAAAGCCATACAAAATTCAAATGTTACAAGAAATAAAAGAAACTGATTTTCCAAAAAGGGTGGAATTTTGCCAGAGAATTCAAAATTTAGTAAGGAACAATATACATTTTTTGGATAGACTAATAATGTCAGACGAAGCCACATTTCACCTCAATGGAAAAGTAAATAAGCATAACTGCAGGTTTTGGGCAACAGAAAATCCTCGACAATATAACGAACACGTTAGAGATTCGCCAAAAGTCACAGTCTGGTGTGGTATGTCAAAGCAAAAAATTTATGGGCCATTTTTTTCATAAACCAACTGTAACCTCTTGGACTTACGTTGATATGCTGGAAATATTTTTATCCCCAATTGCAAGAAGAAAATCTATTGAATTTCGTCTATTTTCAACAAGATGGGGCTACACCACATTATGCTAACATTACCAAGGATTCACTGACCAACGTTGTTGGAAACCGGTGGATTGGAAGACAGAGGAGGCCCTATTTCCTGGCCACCTCGTTCACCAGATTTGACTGTTCCAGATTTTTTTCTGTGGGGATATGTGAAAGAGAGGTGTTATAGTCCACTTCCCAAAATTTAGAGCAATTAAAAATTAATATCCGAAACATAATAGAAAATATTCCTGAAGAATTTTTAGTCAATAGTTTTAAAAAGTTTTTTCGAATTTAAATAAGTGCGTCGAAGTCGGCGGAAGGCATTTTCAACATTTACAGTAGTTTTTTAAAAAGTAATGTAACCTTATTGTAACTATTATTTTGTGAATAACCTAAACCTTTGGCGATCCTTTTTTTGTAACATATGAAGCAAATTTTAATTGTTAAATAATATTGTTGGTCGACATGCAGTCAATTTTTCGAAGGTCAATAAATACGTTGTTTTTTGAGATAACCATAGCTTGTGTTACATTTTTTTAAAGGGGAAAGATTAAATTTTGAAAATATAGAAAATATACAGGGTGTTCCATTTAAAATAACATAGTTGTCCTATAATGGAAAATCGGCCATTTTGTTTTTGAGCTAATGGAATGTCACAATAAAATCGTGAAGGTACGAGAATAAACTTTAAAGAAATATAAGTGCATCTGCAAAAACCGCATCTTGATACCTTTATTTGTTCCAAAGTTATTCTCGATTAAAATGGGTCAAAATATGGTCGTATTAAAGTGAAAATGATATTGCATAGGAAAAAATTGCAAACTTTTAAAACTATTAGAGTTAGAGACAAATTTTAAAAACTATCTAGATAAATCACTGGCCTTGCACACTAGGGAAAAACTAAAGTTTGACTAGTGTCACTTATTTTTCATTCGTGAAATAAAAAACCGCCTATGAAACATACTTTTTTAGTTCACCCTGTACAATTAAATTACGTTGTAATAAAATGATGCCCATGAATAATAAAAAAATAAATTGAGGTACCTTTCACCTAAAAAAAAAAAAATAATTGAAAATTGTTTGTTACTTTCCAAATTATTAAACTTTAAAATTACTGTTAAAAAAAAACTATATCCTTTAATTTTGCGTTGCAGTGTAATACAATAATATAAATTTCAGAAAAACAGTTAAAAAGTCTTTATTACATTTTTTGAACCTTTTATTTCACAATAATCAGTTTTTTTTTTCATAATATGAGCATTAACCCAAAGTATTCATAATATAAAAGTACGTTAAAAATAAAAAGATAAAATATCCAATGAAAAAGATTTCTGGAACGACAACCAAGGCTCTCGAGTTGTTGACTTTCTATTGGATACTTGACAATGTGGCTGAAAAGCTGATAACCTTATGCTTATAAAGGGCAGATCCCTGGCCCGCGTGGCAGTGAATTGAACTTTTTTATTTAGTTAGTCACTTAACCTAAAATTCAGTTACCTTCCACTACAGAAAATTATATTTTTTTAATAAATCATTGTCTTTAATCATATTCTATTTATAGTCAAGGAAACAAAGTAATGCACGAGGGATTTTTTGTGCAGTAAGATAGATTTTAATGCTGTTTTTTACATTTGATTCGTATGAAGATCTACAAACTTTGTGAACAAATTTAAATAATGGGAAATAAAAAACTATATTTGTGCATTAAAAAAATGCATTTTAAAGTTTGCAATTATAAAAAGTTTATAACTAGGTAAATGATAAAAGAAATGAGCCCGAATTTGTTACTTGGGAGTTCTTGAGGTCGCTGAACACAAAAATGATACTGGCAACAGTGGCAACGGCCTACGGAGTACCTGGTGCGCGATAAGGATGGTGTAAACGTTGTCTTCTGGAATGACAATTCCTCCTAATATCAGCGCAATTTGGTTACTCGGGGGTTTCCTAGCTCGCTGAACCAAAATATGACATTAGCAAGGACCTGCGGAGAACCAGGTGCGCGTTAAGGATTGTGTAAACGTCGTCTTCTGGAGTTTTACGACAATTCCTCCTCATATCAGCCCGATTTTGTTACTCGGGTGGTTTTTGTGGTTGCTGAACCCGAATATGACATAAGCAAGGGTCTGCAGAGTACCTGGTGCGGCTAAGAATGATGTAAACGTCGTCTTCGGGAGTTTTACGACAATTCCTCCTAATACCAGCCCAATTTTGTTACTTGGGTGGTTTTCGTGGTCGCTAAACACAAATATGATATTAACAAGGGCCTGCGGAGCACCCAGTATGCTCTAAGGTTGGTGTAAACATCGTATTCTAGTACATGATACCAGATCATGGCACCTGGTACGCCGCAGGTCCTTGTCAATGTCATATTCGTTTCAGTGACCTCAAAAATCCCGAGTGGAACAAAAGTGGGTATGATATTAGAGGATTTGTCGTAAAACTCCAGAAGACGAATATTACATAATCCTTGCGCCGCACCTGGTACTCCACAGGTCCTTGTTAATGTCATATTCGTGTTCAGCGACCTCGAAACACCCGAGTAAAAAAATTGGGCTGATATTAAGAGGATTGTCGTACAATTTCAGAAGATGACATTTACACCATTCTTGCGCACCGGTTCTCCGAAGGCCCTTGCCAATGTCATATTCGTGTTCAGCGACCTCGAAAACTACCGAGTAACAAAAATTCGGACTCATTTCCGCCATTATTTACTTAGTTATAAAATTTTTATAATTGCAAACTTTAAAAATGCATTTTAAAAAAGTATTTTTCTAATGTACAAATGCAGTTTTTTATTTCCATTAATTAAATTTGTTTACAAAGCTTGTAGATGTTCGTACCAATCAAATACAAAAGCCGGAAAGCCGAGTCTTATGCTTCCGATTTCCGACCATCCGACGTACGAAATTTTTAAAAAATTTTATCGGAAAACTTGCATGTCTCATTGATCCGAATCTTGGATCCGATATCCAGTCAAAAAAAAAAGAAAAAAAAAGCATTTCAAAGGTCAACCTGCGAGACTGCAATGAAAAAAAGAGGAAATAATAACCTAACGGAACTAAAATATTATTTAATGGAAGAATAAAAAGTGGTTGTTGAGTATGAGGTAAATTCAGGTTAAGGTTAAAAATTTTAAGATATATTTTAAAAATTTTAGCTGTTTATTTTAATATTCAATATAAATTGAAATTACCCCAAAAAAGAAATAAAGAAGGTTGAAGACCAGAAAGAAATGTCCGCATCGTACCAAATCAAAATTAATTTAACTTCATCCGACAACGGATAAAATGTTAAAATATTCGGATGAAAAATGACGTTAAAATACTTTCGGATGATCGGATCGTCGGAAATCGACGCATGAGACTGGCTTAAGGCCTATTTTTCGCCACGTTTCCCCCGACTATCAAGTAAAAGTAAAATATTATCTTGATATGACCAAAATGTCTTATACGGAACGAAACTTTGGTTGTCGTTAGACATGTACTCGGCCATTCAAAGTCTTTTTTTAATTATTATTAATTTATTATTATTGGTACCAGGTTTAAATCTTAAAAGAAAAACATCCGATTTTATGCACTAATGACGGTAATTATAATTAAATCAAAAAACAAAAAAAACTTACTTTTAAAACATTCCTTTGTTATTTTTTGGAGGGAAAATAAAAAATTGGTAATCATCTAAACTTCTGGGAAAATAGGTTTTTATTGTCAGTTATTGTGATGTAGCGTGATTTCCCAATTGATTAAACTCACCGTTAATTTATCCTTGGTGCGGATGTATCTAAAAACTTTGCACGTAGTAAAACACCAACCATGTCAGTGAAATTATCATAAGTACATAAAGGTTATCGAAAAAATATACCGAAGTCCTAAAATAAAAAAAATAAAAAAATTATAAGTTAAAAACAATTTTTATTTTCATTGCATTTTAACCCTCGTTTATTTTTGTTTTAAAGTGAGGTATATAAACATTTTACATTTTTATTTCAGACTGTCTGGTAGACCTTTGATTACATTAACAGGCCCACAAAAAAAAGTGGTAGGGGTGTTTTGGGTGTCAGACTAGGATTTTGGATATTTTTAACACATTTTGAAGTAAAAATTTTAAACAAAAGAAATAATAAAAAAAAGTTGTTATTTAATATTAACCCAATTTAAAAAAAAAAAAAAACGTCAATATCTTAAAAACAATAAAAGATATAGGAAACTTTATGGGTAATAAATTTTATGTATTTTTACAAGGCCTTTAATTTGTTATATAATCTTTTTCCCAAAATGAAATATTTTTCAAAAAATCAGAAAACGAATTTTCGGGATTTTTGGTAAAAAAAATTAAAATTATTTTTATTTTAGTTTTTTTTTTAATTTTAGGGATTTAGGATTTAAATAAATAAAGTAAATGATTTATTATTACAAAAAAAAAAAAGACATTAAAAAAAATTTTTGGACTGAAATTTTTTGTCAAAATTAATTTTTCATTTATATCTCCTTTATTATTTATTTTATCAAAAAAAGTTTATTTAACTTTTTTATAGACAATTTGAAAAGCTTCTTTAAAGTTATTAAAGCCCCCCTCCCACAAAGAGGGCCCCCACAATAGGAAATCGGAAAAAACAATTGCAAATTCAGATTAGTAAACACCAGTAACAACTTTACTTACTTTGTACTTTGTACAAACATAATTAATTATTTTTAGAGGTATCTTCCGGGCTTTGGGCTTTTTTTACATTAAATATTAACAGAAATCATCGATCTTTTTATTTGTTTACTCCAATCAGGCAATCCCGTGAGTAAAATATCAAAATCTCAAATGGCCCTGAAAAGCACTTGCAATTTCAATCTTGAGGGAGTTCCAAGGCTTTTAATGGCTAGTGGGGGGTACTGCCTGAATCGGTTGTTGGGTATTCGATTCCGTGTCTCGACTCGTTATTTTTGATTTTTCAATAAATATATGTAATTTATTTTTGGGTTTAAAATCATCTCTTCATTAGAAATATTAGAGATGTTTTAAAAGGGTTGGAAATAATCCGAAAATAAAAAATTAAAAAACTGAAAAGGCAAGAACTTTAATTACAGGGCATCTGACTCCCATTCTTAGAATGATATTATTTTTCGCATTTTTTTTTCTAATTTCGTAAGAACTGCACTTTAATTTTTAATTGGTATTATTTTAAAAAAAAAATTTGTAAAAGTAGAGTAAATTTTTTCTCATTTTTTGAATGGTAAGAACTAGGGGATATTTCCCTGTGGGGAAATCTGCCCAAGGGCCTCCACAGTCTAAAATCCGGCGCTGAATAGGACAGTATACTGATATATTTTTATGTGAATAAAATTATAAGCTAATTTATAATTATAAATTAAAAAAAAAGTATTAAGGATTGGAAAAATAGTTCTTTACATAAAATGCGTTTATAAACATGATTAGTACAAGTGTGAAAATTAGAATGTAGAAGTAGCCACAGTACGTGCCACGGTTTCGGTTTTCAAAAAACCCAGTGATGAGAAACAAGACCAAGACCAGGACCAAGACCGGGCTAGCCTTGGTCTTGCAAACCTGGTCTTGGTCTTGCAACACCCAGTCTTGGTCTTACTGGTCTTGCTTTTTTTTGTAGTAATAATTTAAACTAAGTAATCTTGAATAAAATATATATTTTTAATACTTAAATATAAATTAAAAATGGAGACTATAATTAAGCTTTAAAATTTTAAAATATCCCAAATTTTCCTTAAAACGTAAATTTAAACTATTTGATTAAAAATCATATTTTAAATGTAGGGTGCTTGCTTTTATACATTTAGTGGCATATAGAAACATTTTAGTGATAAGAATTATTTAAATCTTCTTTGAAGAAGTATATAAAACTAAAGCAAATACAAAACTTGTACTGTGTGAGCACCAAAAAAAAAAAAAAATACTTTGAATTTCAACCAGATGTGAAATTTCCTTAAAATGATTCGATATGTAAACATTGTGTTTTGATTAAAAAAAAAAATTTTTAAAAAAACTGTTCAGTTTATATAAACTTTTATCTTTAAGTTAGTCAAACATTTGCTGTAAAAAAGTACTTTATAAACATTCTGCACATACAAGGTGGTTAATAGGAAAAGCTCGATATCTCCGAAATCGTTTATGATAGTAAAAACTAAACATACAACAATTATAAAAAAGGGTATAAAATGTAAATTTTTTTATTCCAGAATTTTTCGAACAATCCACGGCCACTCAAGAAAACTCCCTTATTTTTAGCTTTTAACCTAAAATAAAAAATGTATGGCGAAAAATCCATTAAAAAAATCACCCCTGTATATTATCCTGGAAATTGTTGAACTGTCAAATAGGAAAAATGTCGACGTATATGGTTTATAAACTTTTGGTTTTGTCAAAAATGACGTCATCATTTTTAAATTTAAAAACCTTTTTCTATGTCGGAACGGTTTCGAAATATCAAGCTTTGTCGGACCATTGAGTCACCATCTCATTATTTTTGAAACATGTTATTAATTTACTCGTTATCGTTGTTAGATAACTATAGAATAAAAGAACCATGATCGATTTAATTATTATTTTATTAAAGAATTCTTACTCCATAAATAATCGCCTTTTTTGGCAGTTCTGACACATTTTTTGGTCATGTCTGTATGAAATACCGCTGTATATTGAATATAAAAATTAAATATTATAATTTTAAAAAAAAAAGTAGAAGTGCAGGAAGTCTTGCAGGTCGGCTTGGTCTTGCGTAGTCTTGCATACCCCCCAAGATCGGTCTCGCTCATCACTAATAAAAGCGTTTTTTTTTTAAACTATATTTTATTTTCCTATTTTTTTAGTCCCACAACAAAATCAAAATTGGCGAATACGCAAGTATGGCATTTTAAAAAGTGTTTTTTAATTTAATGATCCTAGTAAGGACATTAAAAACAAAATTTTAAAATACTTGTATTGTTATCAGCTCTTGACCCCTATACAAATTTTCAATTTTTAATCAGACTTTTAAATTAGGGGAAATTAAGTTGAAAGATTCTTTAAATAAATACAACAATGAAGCATTGATATTTAAAAGCTTCTTTATGCATTTTTATTTTGTTAAAATCCCGTAATGAGGGAAAGTTATTTTTGATTTTTTTAAACATAAATTAAATGCTTTTTTAAAGTGCAAGTAGGTGCAAAGATAACAAAAAGCCAATTTTGGAATTTAGCATGAATATCCTATCTATGTTGGACAAAATACATTTTAATGGGGGGTTTTTATAAATTTTTTCTTTCAAATTTCACCGCCAGCGCCTGGATGAAATTTATAAATAAAAGATCATGGAACAAATGGTTGAAGTTTCGGGAGATTATATTAAACATTAAAAAAACTTTTTTAAACCATAATTGTGGTGGTATTATCGCACGACAAAACTTTGAACAACCTTAAAATATTAAAAAAGTCGATCAAATTTAGTAAAAAAAAGTAGTATTTACAATATGCTCATAAATTATAAAAAAGAATAAGAATAATATAATATAAAAAGGGGGGCAATGTAGGCAATTATAAAACAATTATAAGACAATGAAGGTATGTCGCAAATAATTAGAAATTTTACTCACACACATGCGGAGTGAAAACCCACTCTAGGTTAATCAAGCAAAAAATGGTTTGTTGTTACTATAATTATTTATACACTAAAAATACATAAAAATAAATACCAGAAAACTATTAAAAAGTTTAGGCTTAATGAATCTTGGTTCGTAAATTATCTCACACCTAAATTAGATAAATTGACTAGGACAGTGTAAAAAACATTTTCAGGATCACCCCGTTATTTTTTTTTGTGACAACAATAATAATTTACAAAAACAAGGGGATTATGGTAACATAAACATGGGCGTTGAGGTACGGGAGGGCTGCCCCCTTAGAAGAGCGGTCGTTCGCTGGTAAACTGTGATTCTGACGAGCTGACAACTTCGACGCTTCTTAAAAAACCTGAACCAACAGGCTTGAAAGCTGGCTTGTGAAATCCAAAATATAAAATGATGTGATCTCTAATATACTTTTTTTTTTACATCATTTAATTAAAGATTACTTTTTAACCCCAAGAAGGTGTTATCAAAAAACTAAAAGGTTTTTGACAAACCAAAGAAAATTTTTTTAAAAACAATATTAAAAAATTACTGTGTTTTTACTATTTCAAAAGAATTCCCGAGGAACATCCGTTAAAAAAACCTTTTGTTAAAGAAATAAATTAAAAAGGGAAAGAAAAAGAAATGAAAGATGAAAATCCATTTGGCCAAAAATACAAACAATGAAAATTGGTTTTATAACCTTTTTTTTTTTTAAACTTTTACACAAAAAAAAAATGTAAAAAAGGGGTTTGCTAACCAAAACGGTTTCTTTTACATTTTTGATGTTATAAACCGCAAAGAAATTTAAAAAAAATAAGCAAATTTTATTTCAACTAAATGTTTTAAAAAGTTAAAATTTATAATTCGGATTAAAAAACCAAAATTTTTTTTTATTTTTTTAAAATTATTTAAAAGAGTTGGAAAAAAAAGGCCACTTCCCGACCCTTTTGCCAAAAACAGCGTTAATTTTGTAGGACGCTTTTCGTTAAACCATCTCAATTTTTTTTTTGAAAAACGGGCCGGTTTTTTTTTTTTAATTTTTGTGAACCCCTTATTATCCCAATACAAAAATATGGAAAGCCCCTTATAAAAAATGATGTACGTTCCTTGTCTAACTTATTGTCTCTTATGGAAAATTTTGTTTATTTAAAAGAAAAATATTAAGTGTTTAAAAATTATTGTAATTGGGATTAAAACTGCTTCAAAAAATGCAAGAAACAATTGAGTGCCGTATTTTAAAAAATAAAGATAATGATGGTTTAACAAAAAAGAAACGTCGTACGGAAATTCTCTCAACGTTTTTAGAGCTTAAAAAGTGGCCATAAGAATGTGTCCTTTTGTTTTTCCATATATCTTTTAATAACGACAGAAAAAAATAAAAACGAAATCGGCAAATTTCGGTT
>JAHBCN010025891.1:0-10885 GCA_019359885.1 Listronotus oregonensis | reverse complement strand
TGAACAGAGTTTACGTTGGAGCTTAGCCCACATATATTTGTGAAGGATATTAGACTTTTCGACGGTGGCCACCCAAATGTACCTATCATTATTTCTAAATTTTACTATAGTGGAAAAAAAATAAAAAGGAAAAAAAAAGAAAGAAGAGGAAGAAGCAAAACTAAAAGAAAAAGAAGGAAGAGGAAGAACAAAAACTAACTAACCGCCCAGAACTCGAAACGTCCTATAGGACCTATAAGACTTCACGAGTCCTTTAAAGGGCAAGTGGGGTGGTAGGAAAAGCTTCTTTACCACCTACAAAAGTTTGCTGTGATTTCGAAAGAACAAATGATATCTTACAATATGGTTTTCATTGTTTTGGTCTGGTTAATGTACCCTCTGTATAATTCCAGTAAACTACTGTGTCTGCTAACTATCAAGTAACCTCAAAAATAACAAATCATATAAAAGCTTTATGAGGACACTGAAAAATCCCCGTGCTACCAAAGTGGCACAATCCCAACATAGATTTTCTGCAATATATAGGCTGGCATTATTAACTTTTAAAGAAGTAGAAAACAATGCAAAGAAAATTTCAAATGCTGTTATTTATTTAGGAATTCGGTCAAAAAGCTAATGGTAGCCACTGGACAAAAAAAGTAGACGTCGTATTACAACCAGTAAAAGCGTGTAAGAAAATAATATGTTCTTTGCATTTTGGTAGCGATTTTTCTAAGCTTTTAGATGAAAAAAAAACTGCGCATCTTTTTCTCGGGGTGGCTTTTGATATTAAATTTTACAGTCATTTGGAGTTAATACAACCAATACATCGATGTCTTCAGAAACCACAGTTTTATTTTTCGAGTGTATATTAATTGCTGTTTTAACAATAAATGTGTCTGCGTCACTTTCCGCTTGACATGAATTTTATTTTATTTTTTTCAAATAATCTCTTTCTCAATATTTTTATAAGTCCAAACAAAGCACCAAAAAAATAAATAAACATTTAAGTTTTTTATTTAGTTAACATAATTCAGAAGGTTTTAAATTAAAATATTCAACGTATTTGGATTCTATATCGAATTCCTCAGGCTCTCCAATAGCAAACTTTAAAAAAGTTACTTAAAAATAACGACCTGTAGAGCATATATAACTTTATATAAAATAAAATAACTTTTTTTTACCAAGAAGTTTACCATAATTTATTTCCTACCTTTATATTACACCCTCTTTACACTTACCCCATTAGCCGACAAAAATTCCATTCCTTTTGCCACTTGATAACAAAACGAGGTCAAATCCCGAGAAGTTAGAGTTTTGCTTTTTCCGTGCATATTGTTGTAGTATCGTTCGGCTCTAGAATTTCTTAAATAACTTTGTAATTTTCCTTTAGAAATATATTCCATAATAAGGAAAATTGGTTCTTTTTTCTGCCACAACACCCCAACAATTTGACAACATTCGGGTGAGTTTCGAGCATCTTCATAACTTGAAGTTCCGACACAAGATCTGATTTTTTTCTTTTTCATTTGCATTTTCTTTTAAAGTTTTTACTGCAACTATAGTGGGACCTGTATCTTTTCCTAAAAATAAAGCAAACCGAAAATTGTTAAAATATTAATAATATTCAAAAAATAGTAGGCATAGTAGCATGAGTAAGAACAAGGATTCCAATCTTCTAATAAAGAGTCAAATTTAGGTATGCTTATTGGCTTTTGTTAAATAGTCCAGTCACTGGGGAGGAAAATACGTCATTACCTTCGAATTCTTTATAACTGCATGAATTTTTCTGAAAATTTAAAATTTAGCTTATCTTACCCTTCACTTCAAAAGTCACATACGCTCTGGTGAAGTTTTGTTTTACAAAAGGGGTAAAAACTACCCTTTTATTGAAAAAAAAAAAAAAAAAACAAAAAAACTCGTATTTAATCGTTGTATCCATTTATATTTTGTTTATTTTTTTTTCTTAAATAGTGTTACGGGTTCTTCAACATGAAAATTAATTATTTACAGTTTTCAACCTTTTGAAACCATTAGAAACTTTTTAAAACTAATACTCTATATAAAGACAACATGAAAAAAAAAGTTTAAGCAGCTTAAAACATTTTAATTATGTATTTAAACAAAAATATTAATTAATATCCTGCTCATATAATAATTTTTATTAACTAGAACATAAACCCTTAAAACCAACCCTTTTAATGAAAATCAATTAAAAAATATTTGTAACGATTTAAAACATTTTTAGTGTTATAATAATATTTTTTTACAAAAAAAAATGCCAGACTTTCTTTTTATAATGATTCAGCTATATCTCCGTTATCTTTTAAGCTACAGCAAAAATTAAAAAAAAAACTAAAATTGTAGTTAAGAAAAAATCTACGTTTCCGTACCTTATTATTTTTTACGTATCTTTTATAGTTTTCGAGTTATTTAATAAAAATACCTTTTTTTTAATATTTACAAAAAAATATATTTTAATCATGTTTTTTTTCAATACCAAGACATTTAAATGTGGCTAAACTTTTAGATCTTATGAATACCACCAAAAGAAAGTAAATTGTAGAAGAAATGTAATTAATTTCAATCCTAACGAACATAACGTTAGTTTTAATGCGCTTTTTTTACAAAAATTTGAGAAATTTACCTTTTTTTGCTCGTATCTTACGCAATACTTATGTAAAAGAGTTTTAAGTAACTTTAACTTTAACTCTTTAAAAAGCGTTACATGATTTTTTTTCGAAAAATGTACCCGCTTGCCGCTATTTGGCTCAAAATGTTTGGGTTTAGGATACAATGAAAACTCTCTTTTATTTGAGCATTTTACTCACAACACTTAGTTTTTACTAAGCCTTTATTTTGTTCATTACACTTTTTGTTCTTAAAACCCTTACTTTTAAAGATATTAAGAAAAAACTGTTCAAAAATCCCATGTTTTCATCGAAAAATCCAACTTTTTAGCAGCGAATAACTCAGAAAGTATTGATCTAGCGAAAAAAATTCATTCCACACTTTTTGCTTGAAATTTATCCTTTTATCGAATTCTGGGGATATTTTAAATGCAAAAATTACCACCCTCTAGAAAGGGGGGCACCCACCCCAGGGTTGGCAGCGCATATCGACACTACGTGACTTTTGTTCCTGAAGTACTTATTTATCTACACACAAAATTTTAAATTAATTGATTTAGTTATAAAGAATTCGGAGGCAAAACCCTCCAGTGATTGGAGTAGGAAGATAAATAGGAAATAATACTTTGTGGAGTAATTTTAAAATAGTTGTTTTTTATTTAATCGTAACTACCAAATTTATTATAATAAACACCTTATAATTTTAACTATATTAATAATTTTCACAAAAATACGACAGTCGACTATGTTCCCAAAAAAAAGATATAGCTTTAATAGTTAATGCACACGTCTTTTAATTATAAAAAAGGCTTGATACAAAACCAATAATATTTAAAGTATTCCCTTTCAAGCAGAGACTGATTAATGATGTCAGGCGTACAAAAAAGGGTTCCTGCCCACAAATGACTGTAGGGAATCTGTCGCTCTTTATTGGTATTTCCACGGCTTCTGTTCTAAAAAGTTAGACCGTTTTTTTTCTCTAACGGTTTTCAATAGCAACACGTAGTTCCACTTCATCTCGATATTCCCCGACCTTCCCACTTTGTTCGCTCCATCATCCCTAGAGTGTCTAAACTGCAGAGGTTTTCCCTTTCTTTACAAAACTCCAAATGTTTAAGTCTCGTGTTAATAAACAACTTTTGTCGTACTTTAAATTCCCAAGGCACGTTAGTACCTAGATTTTGAGACTTCGTGGACTGTTCCAAGGTAAAAAGAATAGTGTGGGAAAGATCTTATTGTCGCAAAACCATTAAGTGTTTTAATTTACATAAATTTAATGGTATAAAAACATAAAGTTAAGAAAAAATTATATCTTCTATCGTGCTTACTGCTGTTTTTTAGAATAAAATATATTATATATATTTTTACCTTCTAAATCTAGAGCTTCACATTTCCAAACCTGACCAAAAGCTCCTTCTCCAAGAATGTTAAAAAACTTAAGTCGGTGTCTGGGAAACTCCCAAGGATCTCCATTTTTAACTTGAAGTGAATCTTCACCGGATAACTAACAAAAATATAATATATGTTAATATAATAAACAATAAAATTAAAATTATGTTTAAGTATAAAAAACTAATCATTTAATTTTGCAGACAATTATGTTTTAAATAAAGTACTAAAAAATACTTGGATATTTGGTTTTAAATTTACACTTTAAAATCCAACCGTGTTTTTGTTTTCAATTTAATTGGTAAACTACAATCATTGCCATTAATATATATATATATATATATATATATATATATATATATATATATATATATATATATATATATATATATATATATATATATATATATATATATATATATATATATATATATATATATATATATATATATATATATATATATATATATATATATATATATATATATATATATATATATATATATATATATATATATATATATATATATATATATATATATATATATATATATATATATATATATATATATATATATATATATATATATATATTTATTATTCCAAATTAACGGCGATCAACACACTAAACTTGTCTGTTTTTTAATTTTGGCTTTAAATAGACAGGGAAAAAATTGCAAGTACTCACATGTACCTGCTCTTAGCTCCAGTAATTTTACAAAGTTAAGAAAAAACATAAAGTAAAGAAAAGATAAAACTATGATATTTTGTTAAACTAGTACTTGTACTACACATCTATGTGGTCATAAATAAATTTATTTGGGACCGATTACTTTAAGTCCTCCATATAACTTTCTTAATCATGTGTATTATATGTAACTTCAAGTAAAGTTGCCATTGTTTTAAGAACGTCTTTAAAATTCACAGCCAGCCACCAACAGGAATGGACTACTTCTAATTACCGTTATTATAAGTATATAAGTATATATAGGCTATAATTGTCTATAAAGATATATATATATATATATATATATATTATATATATATATATATATATATATATATATATATATATATATATATATATATATATATATATATATATATATATATATATATATAGTATATATATATATATATATATATATATATAGATATATATATATATATATATAGATATATATATATATATATATATATATATATATATATATATATATATATATATATATATATATATATATATATATATATATATATATATATATATATATATATATATATATAATCGTATATATACGTATGCGACATTATAAATTTTTTTATTATGACTTTTAGAAAAATCGATTGCGCAGATCAACTCTGCATCACTTGAAACCTCAGAAACAATTGAACGTTCCCGATTGTATATATATATATATATATATATATATATATATATATATATATATATATCATTTGTTATTTGGCAGAAAATTTGAATTTTGTTAGGTCGGTTGACTTAAAGTTTCAAACAAAGATTTGGATATTTTTTTTACATAAAAATATTTTTGTATGAAAAATTTTTCTATACCATTTAGAAACAGGTTTTCCAGACCTAAACTAATGTTTCGGCACAATTTTTTTCAAATAATAATTTTTACCGAATAAACGATTCAATGTATTAATTATTTATCGCAAAAATTCATCAAATACTAAAAATTCGATATTTATGCCATTTGCTAAATAAAGAAATTATCAAATTGCGTAAAATTTGGGTGAATGTCTTTTACATTAACATTCAAATATTCACAAAAATCTAAATAACTTTTTAAAATGAACTTATTCTTGAAATAGCAAGCTATCCCAAAAATTTACACTTTTTAAAAACAAGGAGACAGGCAAAGAAATTATTTACTACTTTTTTGCATAGTTGTCTGTGAAACAAATGTATTATTTCATTCACAAGAAAGTGGTTGTTATTTTCCATGTTGTCAAAGTACACAGGGTAAATGATGGAGGCCGAAAAATTGTCTCTTTAAGACAAAATCGAGTTAGTTTTAATATGTGACGATAAATATTATAATATGCGCCATGCAACCGAAATATTTAATGCTAGACCTGCAGAAAAAAATGTGCACCATTCAACAGTAGCAAAAATTTTAAAAAAATTCAAGGAAAATGGCTCTGTAGAAAAGCGTTTTAAAAAATCTCATCAAAAACCTGTTACTAATGAAGAGGCAACTCTCAATGTCCTGTTATTAATCGTGGAAAATCCTAGAATGCCACTCTCTCAGAGGCGTGAGGAGGTTTGCATGACAGAAACTTCCATAAGGCTCATTCTCGCCAGAAATAAATTTCGTGCATATAAGCCAAAATTTACCCATGTGCTGCTAGAAAGGGATTGACTTTTTTTTTGGTTACAAGGTAATGTGGAAGAAGACAGAAATTTCATAAAAGATATTATTTTTACTAACAAAGCAACATTTTCATTAAGTGGAGTCGTGAGTTTTCAGAACTGTAGATGGTTGGCGAATAAAAATCCAAATTTTGTAATAGAAAATAGGAATCAGTATTATTTTACGGACGGTTTACGTATGGTGTGGAATTTTGAATACCGAGATTATTGGCCCTGTTTTTTTAGAGAAAATCTGAGCTCAGAACGATATCTACAACTTCTAAACAGAGAAATATTTAACTTTTTACATGAAATGCCACTTTAGTAGTGTCGAAAATTGTATTTTCAGCAAGTTGGTGCCGCTATTCATAGTACGGTGAATTTTCTGCATGGTTAACGGAACATTTCCAGAATCAGTGGATTGGTCGATACTCCAACAATCCATGGCCAGCCAGGAAGTAAAAAAAAAGTATTCCAAAACATTCATTGTGGTCCGTCAAACTTATTTCTAAACTGTTAAAAAAAAGAATACGAAAAAAACTATTATTATTATTTTTATAGAAAAAGTTGTAAAACTTTTGCTTTTATCAAAAAAAAAAAAAAAAAAACACTTACAGATTCCGAAGTATAAATCTATCTGTATTCTTTAGAAGCACTTTAAAATCAGTAAGTGGTGACTCCTTTATATTATCTTTTTTCTATATTAAAAATAATATTATTTAAAAGAAACTTGAAACGACTTGGTTTTATTAAAATAAGCTAAGTAAGAAATTAAAAAATGTTATTTTGTTTTTCGTATTTTGTTACATGATTTTTTTAAAAAGAGGATTAAGTAGTTCGTTACATCGTTATAGTACATAATAACGTATTTAATAAAATATAAAAATAAATATAGGTTTTTATCCCATTCCCACCATTGCTCTGATAGCTCTGGAATCGACAATTTTACACTTTTGTTACATCCTATATTAAAAAATCCTTGTAGCTAATTTTAGACTCTAACATTCTTTTTCACACTTTATAAAAATCGACAAATCTTGTTCACTAAAAAATATGAAAAACGACGATTTCTGGTTTTATACGAGGTGTCTTGAAACAATATTTATTTCTATAAGACAATAAAGACTTTTTTTAAATTACTATGATCTAAGTTATTTAAATATATAGTAAATAAAACACCTACCTGAGGATGGTCATCACCTCGCTGCCATGGTTCGTATCTATTACTTGGTGCGCGTGGTCCTCTCCATTCATGCAGGTTAATACTGGGTTCTTCTCTAAGTGTAATGCCACCAGAGGATTCTTTTCTCTAAATGTGTAAAAATGTTTAAATAGTTTTTTTAGTCAATAGTATCAATAGAATATTGTATGTTGGTAAAGTTTTCCATTTGAAAAAAGTTGTATTTTTGTTTTACTTTTAAAATTGAAGAATAATTTTAAAAACAAATTTAGTACAGTCACTGAAGAATTTTACCTCCGAATGCTTTACACCTAAATCGATTTGCGTAAATATTGGTAAGTTCTTAAAGTGTGCCTCAAGTAACAAAAGTGAGATAGTGCCGACTTGCGCTTTTTCAAGAGAAAAATGCATGTTTTGAAACTGTTTTTTACAGATAACTCCAAAACTATACGTTTCTCCAAAAAATTTGTTGCCACCAAAATAAAAGCTAATAAAAAAACAAAGAGAATGGTTTTTTAAACATTTTAGGTTGAAGCTAAAGCGACTTGTACCTACTTAAAGGTACATTTTTTTTGTGATACTCGAACGCAAGTATTCGATGTTAAATAACGGGAAACCGATACATTTTTTGAAAAATATTTTAGGAGCATTTTTTATAGTAGATGCAAAGACCTTTTAAATAAGCTCTGGATTAAGTAGATTGCATTAAAACTAAGCGATTAATGATGAAAATTAAACCGGACTCTCGAAGTTTTAAAAAAAAAATGTAAAAAAACCCATGCCACTTTCACCAAAATTGAAATTTAAAAGATCTAATTTATTTTAGTGTAACTAATGAGTTTAATTGTTTTAGAATGCTTTTTTTAAAAAACAAGTATGATTTTTTTAAAACAATTTTTTTTAAAATTTCTTTAATATGTCTCTTATTTTCAAAATAACTCTAAAACTACTAGATATACGTGAGAAATGACAAGAAATAAAAATTTGGGTTTTCTTGTGACAAATATTTTGGGTTTTTCTTTATTTCTGGAGGATAAAAAAACAACCGAGATATCATTGTTAAAAGTTTAAATTTTATTGTGAGGATCATCTGACTCGAGCCTTTTAACGCTTTAACTTTTAAAAATTAAGGGTTTTAAAAAGTGGAGAAGTCGATGATCTTAAAGCCTCTAAATTTAACGAGGTAATCGTAAAAAAACCAATAGCATTTTTTAACATATGATAAACATATTAAAAGGGTTTACTTATAAACATGGCTTGGTAATAAAAATATTCGTTCAGTTTGTTGGTGATGTATTAACATTAAGGAATCTTTACAGCCAACTGCAAAAAGGCTGCGGTGCCTTTTGCGATTGCTAAAGAATTGGACTGTTTTGTCCAGTCAGAATGGTCCTTCAATTGACCAAGAAAAAAGGTTAATTCTGATAATAGTTCTGATGAAGAATAGATTTAAAATATTTATTAACAAGGCTTTGATAATTTGTATTCATTATATTTGACGAAAAATAAATAAAAACTTTTGTTTATTCATATATATTCAATTGAGTCTATTAAAGCTGCTAAAAAATTTATTTTTAATTAATTTCATAATAGAGGGTAGGGGGTCACAATTTTATAACAAATAATTTTTTTATATAATTAGACAATAAGACCTTTAGTCATAAATGCATTATTGAAATGATTAAAGCTGCCTAAAAATAATTTATTTATTGCTTCCAGAGTAAAGGGTGGTTTTTAAGAGTTAAAATTTTACAATAAATAAATAAGTTAATTTTTATATCCAGTTATCACGATTTTAATATATAAATGAACAAATGAAACGATTTAAGCTGCTAAAAGATATGTTTTTTCATTAATCTCAAGATAAGGAGTGGTTTTTAAGTGATGGAAATATGCAGTAAATCAATAATTTATATCATAAGCAGTAAACAAATTTTTAGTGTAATGCACATTTTAATATTCCCGGGAGACAAAAAACAATTTCTTCATGGTTTTTCAACTTAAGGGATGGTCTCTAAGAGTTGAAAAATTGATTAAAATTATAAATCATGCTTCAAAATGTTACAAAATATACATTCCACTCAACTTAATGAGATTTCCACCGATTGCATGATTTAATTTGCATTTCTTTAATTTTTTTGCAATATGTTTGGGTTTTACCAGTAAAATGCAAGAAGCACAAGTTAAGCAGATTTCACTTTTTAAGTTAAGCTTGATTCCAAATTTTTATGAAAATCAAGGTTCAAAGAATTAGGAGGTAGCCTACTTCTACCTTCAGTGACTGTACTAATTTACTGCACAAAAGTGTAATAACATACAGGCCAAATTAGTTCTGGTCGTTCGTCGATTGCGTCATATTAACTACTTATCTTTAGCTGCGTATTTTTTTACGTAAAAACCGTACTCTTAACAATATAATTTAAGGGGACTTCCAGAATTTAAAAAAATCCTAATTTGATCCTTGTATATTATTCGGACTTAAATGGCAAACAAATATACCGACTACAAGATCACATTTTATCTTTGAATTGTTAAAATTTGATTATATTTGATTTTTCTTTCAAGAGACTAAATTAAGCTATTTTTTTAAAATTCTTTATTAATTTCCTTGTTTTGAAAAGTAAGTTTCTATATTTAGCATTCGAGAAATATAAGATTTGACAATAAGTTGACATTGCCTCACCATCAAAGTAAGGTTATTTACTTAGAATGCGACTAATTTTTATAATTCTTTTAAATAATTTTTTACCTAATAAATGTAAATTTATGATGATTTTTTAAAATATTTGGCTTAATCTTTAAAGTGGACAAATTTATACTTTTGTGGATATTATCATAGTTTTTCCGATTTTTTTTTTCGGTGGGTGTGCAGGCCGTAAACATAATTAATATTTACCTCACGACCTCCTCTCATAAATTTTGAAATTTTTTAAAAAATAGTATATATAGAAGAGTCTAGCACTAACAGTACTAAAGTACAAGAAGTTTTTTTTTTACTTTCGTACTGTTAGTGCTAGACTCTGCCTTATTTTCACTAAAATGTTTTCTATATTAATAATACTTTTGCGTAAAAACTTTTTCTACTTTATAAAGGTTTTTTTTATTAAAAGTTATACCCATATTTTTTACCTTAACAACACAAAAAGTAAAAAAAAATTAAATTAAAATTAAAAAACGTACAGTACAAGATTAAAAAAAAAACGTATAAATTAAATTAGCTAACAAGTGCGATTTAAATTATTTAGGAAAATATCTACATTTTTTGATTATTTTAACAGGCGCAAATGCAAAAGATTCTTGGTAATGACATACGAGGGCGGTCCGATAAGT
>JAHBCN010025890.1:0-10901 GCA_019359885.1 Listronotus oregonensis | reverse complement strand
CCAAATTTAATTTTTATTTAAATTTTTGACATTATGGTTTAAATGTAACATTTGTAGGTCCTCTTGAATAGTACGGATATACAGGGTTCACCATTAAAATGTCAGAACAATGTTACTTTTTCTTTTAAATGGAAACCCTGTTTTATTAATTTTTGATTTGAGACAAATCTAAGTATTTTTCGTGTATAATATCCTATCCTTCAAGACTTTTTGAGCTAGCCTGGTGGGGAAATTTAATACTGACTAGCTGGTCCCGGAAATAGGGGGGGGTGGGAAATCAAACCCCAAGTCGTAAGCCCAAAAAGTCAACCCCTTTTCTGTTAAAAAGTCGGGAAAAAAATACGGGATGTCCACATAAGGGATGGCCCACCAGGGTTCACCCTTAAACACACTAGTATGCATCGAGACGGTAAATCAACAGAATTAGCCCTCAACAACCTGGTGGCAAACATCGCCAGCTCCCTGGAATAAAGGAGATGGTGGTGGCTCTTTTTAGATATTGAAGGATTTTCAACAATGCGTTACCTGACCCCCATGAGGCTGCAGCTTCTAGAGGATCAGCCCGGTCTTTGTGACTGGTATCAGGACTATGTTAAAAAACAGAAACATAACCACCCATATGCAGGGGAGATGATCAGTTTTTGGGTCGCCGGGGGGTTCCCGGGGGGGTTCTGTCCCTCCGCTGTGGTCGCTCCGGGGGATGTCCTGCGGGCCCACTTTTTGCAGGCATATGCAGATGATCTAGCATCCAAAAAAAACTCTAGAGATGATTTCAACATCCTTCAAGGCTAAACACCAAAAAAGGGGTTTCAAAAAAAAAATGACAAAAAACCCCTCAAAAATGGTTATTGCCCCCTTCAAAAAAAAGAGAAACCGGGTTAACTTGAGACCACCAAGTCTGAAGGTGAAAAAAACCTTTTTGGAAAGAAGTAAATATCTGGGGTTGATCCAGATAGCACTCTTAGCTGGTTCGATCTAGAAAAAGTCATCCTAAGGCGCCCCTATTTTCGGGACATCCCCCAGGATCTGGGCAAATCCTGGGGCATGAAACCCAAAAAAGATGTACTGGCTATATGTGACGTCTAAGACCAATGACCCCGATGGCTCGTCTGGTGGCGAAAGGGGCAACCGCAGGCGTGTCATATGGAGAGCACCATTCTCCTCAGGAATGCCCTGACCTGTGACAGACTGGGAATCCCCTAGACAAAATCCCAGAAACCCAAATTTCAACCGGCCCTACAGTGTAGTCTACCCAAAAAGGAGGACGGGAGTCGAAAACACCGACCGCCCGGGCTGACATCTGTTGGTAACCATCCCCCAAAAACCAAGGACGGTGTTGGAGCTGTAATATGGACAGGGGCCCGGGGGGAAAAATTTTCTTTTAGCCGGGCACTCTGTCCATTTTCGCGGGGGTATTTGTTTAAAAATGTTGGCAAATCGCTGGTTTATCGGCACTGCCCCGTAAGACAATTAAAATTTTTCCAAATCAAACAGCTCTTGGTCTTGAATCCGGTGCAATTGAAAACCGTCTGGAATTGCAAGGAGGCGCTGACCAAACTGGGGCAAACAATAAGGGGTTCATTACTGTGGATACCTGGAAACCCCCGGCCTAGAGGGAATGAATCCGCAGACCTCCTTGCCAAAAAGGGGGCGGAGACAAAAATTTACAGGGCCCAAACCGGTCATCGGTTTTCTTATGAAAGGCCCAACAGTTGATATCAGCTTGGGCACAAAGAAAAATTTTTGGGACTGGCATAGACATCCTGGTCTCAGACACCGAAGGCCTTCATAAATCCCCCGAAACCCAAAAAGTACTGTCAAACTACTGGGGCAATCAAGGGTACACCCTTAAAAACCCCAGTGGGACTGTAAAGGGACACTGCAGATTAAATACCACATGCACAAGATCGGCCTAGCGGAAGACGCCGAATCCCCTGTGCATGGAGGGGGGTGAATCGGAGAAATACTGTGTTCGTGGGCCGCAATGGCACGACAAGATTGAACTCGAATGATAACTTGTTGCCGGGGGGGGTGAAAATCTCCCCAAACATCATGATTTATTGGGGGTCTGGGGCCGGTGGGGGAAATATAAAAAAGGGGTGAGCCACAATAGACCCATCGGTCCGGTGGAAGGGGGGTTATACCCCTATAAACCTACCTACCTACCTATCCTTCAACAGTTTCCAAACCAATTTAAAAAAATTGCGGGAAAGGATGAATCAAATTTATAAACAAGTGGCATCTTTAACAAAAAAATTGCCACCATTGGTCCCAAAGGAACCGCATAAAACAAAAAAATATAAAGTCGGGTCGAAGTTCCCAAAAACGTTTGGTTTGTTATTAAAAACAACATTGTTTTTGGGGATTTATGAAGGTGGCTTAACGGGAAAAAGAAAATTCAATTTTAAAAAATGAGATTGAAGAATATCTGGGGATCCCTTGTTCATGGAAAAGGTTGAGGCTCCTCCCCAAAACATTTAAAATGTAATGAGTTATCTGAACATTAAATATCTCAAATGGATAGAAAGATAGGGAAACATCAAATGGCCACCAAACAGCCCAAACCTTACTTTAATGGACAGGTTTTTTTTTGTGGTACGATTGTTAAAAAACTCCCCCCTTTTTGACAACAGTCCTACTTTTCCAAACATCGAAGTCTTACAGGACGCATTTTGATCTCAATTAATGCTATAAAAACTATCCATTATGGTAAGAAAACAGTGAAGAATTTAAAAAAAATGTTAACCCTTTGTGTTCAAGAAATGGGGGCCCATTTAACATTCATTAAAAATTTACCCATTCTTTCTCATACTTTTCAATTATTTCATTTTGCCGATTCGTTTAACTAAATTGAAACAAATCTTTAAAAAAATCCGATTTTCGTTATGAATATCTAGGAAACTGTTTAAGATAGGTATAGATCGAGAGGGGGTGTTATCCGAAAAAAACTAAGATCTGTCTGGAAAAATTAAAATTCAATGATGTACAGGGGGGTTTAAAAAAGTTACATTGTTCTGATATTTTGTAATGGGGGAAAACCCGTATATCCGAAACCAACCGGGCTTCTCAAAAGGACCCACAAATTTCATTTAAACCATATGTCAAAAAATTTAATTAAAAGCTACCTATTGGTTAAAAAAGTGGCCCCGTAAAACATGCAATCATAATAAATTTAGGGGGAGTAACTTGGTCATTTTTTTCTGTCTATAAAAATGATTGTCTTTTTTTTTTTTATATAAAAAATTATTTGGTAATATGTTAAAAATAATATAAATTAATCCGCGCATTTGCAGCTATTTGTTACTGCTGGTAAGTTTTTTTATAGTTTTAGTCAAATCAAGGTACGCCCACACAACTGTGTGTTTCACATTAGGTTCTAAATTTACGTCTGCAGATAGCTCAAGGACTTTAAAGAACCCACCTGATTGGTTTTTGAAAATATAGCAAAATTTATATTTTAATGTCTTTAAAAGGGATTTACTAGCCATTTGTCAATTTTATAAATAAATCAAATTTGAACATTTTTTTTTATCTTTTTTTTTTGCAAAACCCAAATGTATTTTGAATCTAACCCTTTGAAAATGCTTTGTTACTGAGAATCCGAAAGATTAAAAGGTTTGCCGATAGATAAAAAAAAAATAGTAAGGGATGATTTAATTTAGAAAAGCTTTAATTATTTTATAAACTAAAATAATTTTTTTAGTTCAAGAAGTTTTTGCATCCGGAAAAATTAAAACCAGGATTAAATATTGGGAAAAAGCCCCAAAAGAAATTTTTAACAATGTGGTAAGTGTTATGTTTTATTTCTTACGTTCCGTCTAATAATTGTTATTAAACGAGATGCTTTATTTTTATTTCTACTTATTATTTTATAAACGACTATTATTAACTTTATATTATTTTTTATTGACGTAAACGATGGAAGGTAAAGTGCGGAAAAAAACCCTTTAATTAACATTGTTAGTTTGGGTTTTTCATTTAATATATTTGTAACACATGACTTTAATTAACCAAAACTAATCAGGCTTTTTTTAAAAAGTGTTTTGACAAAGTATTCCCCCAATAAATATTAGGGTAGGCCCCTTTTCTTGTAATAAACCAAATTTTCTATATTTTTTATTAGATTTCTATTAAAAGCAAAAAAAATACGACCACCTTGTCCTTTAATCATCATAAAAAAATCCTAATATGCCTATTTATTAAAATTTGAAATATTGGGTAATTACTAAAAGGGACACCCCCCTTGTACCTGTCTTAATACTCCATGTTTTTAATTTTGCTTTTCTCCGGAATTTAGCTGTGTCGGATTAAATTCCCGTTCATCAAAAAGGGTTTTTGCCAGTCCTGTTGTTGAGGTCTTCAAATGCCAAGTCTTAGTTTTTTAAGATTGTTCTTTTTCTTTCTGGGAGCCGTCTTGATTCACTACCAGAAATTTTAAAATATAACTAATTTATAATTATAGGGGTTTTAGATTTATTATAGGATGCTAATTAATATGAATCATACTTTTCGAAGACTGATAAATTATAATGTTGAAAATTCCCTGGGCATCTAAATGCCACTTTGAAAATAGAATGGAAGTAAATAATATAATTTAGAAATAAATATAATTAATTTTTAGGGAAACCTTACTGCTCTATTGGAAAATTTGAAGTAGAAAATTTTTTTTCCAGTTTCCTCAGGCCTAAGTCATTCTTAGTAATTTCATTTAGGGGGGGCTTTTTATTGGGGTCCTATTAATTTTTTATAAACTGCAGATTTTTGAAAAAAAGTTGGAAAAAAAGTTTCTTGGAATAATTTATGCTTTTAATTAATTCCACTTTTACATATACAGGGTGTTCTTTTTGGCCACCGGTGTTCACTTCCTTATTTTAAATGGGACTTTTTATATTATTATATATTTATAAACGCCTTCAAAGAAGGTCCAGAAAAACAGGGGGCCGGTTTGGATTTATTGAGTTTTTCAATTTTTTACCATTTTTAAAAAAATACTTTAAAAATTCCCTTTTTTTTTTCCCCCAGTTAAAAAAGCCTATTTTTATTATATTATAATTTTTTTTTTTTTAAAATGTTAAGGGGGTTTCTTTTTGAGTTTTTTGGTTTTTAAAAGCAACCCCCATATAAAAAAATCTGTATAAAGAATTTTTTTTCAACGATGTATAACAATATGGTCTGCGAGCCCCCGTTTTGAACTTATGAATAATTGTGTTTAGAAAATTTTTTTTCCTAAAGACATGGATGGTTTTTAAAAAATATATTTTTTTTAAAAAAAATACCCCCTGTATACTTTAAATTAAAAATTAATACAGGATTTTGGGTTAATCCCCTTTAAAACCCAAAATTTTCAAGGGATTCATAATATTGTATACAGGATGTAGTGTGGTTAAAAAAGAAAATATGTTTTTTCCCTGAAGAAATCATCCATAAGTTCAAACAGTGACTCCGACCCATGTTGTTATACATCTTGAAAAGGTCTTTAATTTTTTAAATAATACGGGGGGTTCCCTTTAAAAACTAAAGTTTTTACGATAGCAAACAGGGAAATGTAACTTTTTTTAAAATTTAAAAATATATTTGCCAGCTTATAGATAAAATGGCAATTCTTTTTGCGAAAAAATTAAAAAAAAAGAATTTTACCTTTTGTATTAATTTAAAAGTTAAAAAAAAGCCAATAAAGAAACGTCCCCGACCTCTGTTATATATCGTTGAACTTGGGGCTATCTAAATATAAAAATACGAGGAGGGTTTTGAAAAGTCCGTGAAAAGCCCGAGAGGGCCCCAACCGGCGCGTATCGAGGTCATGTTTATTTAGTAGCATCTGTTGAATGAACGCACACTGTCAGCCATTTTGGGTCTATTTCTTTGTGTTGGCATTCATGTGAATCAAGAAGTCGGGATTTTAAAAAATGGACGAAAAGAATTTTGTTTGGTGATTAAACAATTTATGAAAGGAAAAACACCTTGGGAGACTAAAGAGAAGATTGATAAACATTAGGGTGACTCTGCCCCTTGATTAGAACAGTTTACAAGGTGTTTCAAAATTTTCGGACTGGCCATATGAGCACAAGGCTGAACGTTCTGGAGGGCCCCGTAGAGGTCACGACTCCAGAAATCATTGATCAAATCCAGATATGGGTGATGGATGACAGAAGATTATACCTAAGAACACACTCTGAAAGGGCCCCAAGTGCCGGCATACTAAGGAAACGGGAACTTTTGACAATCAACCGATTTTGGTGGTAAAAGTAATGAACAAAACACTTTTTAGGATAAAAACCGTCCTTCATAAATTAAAGGTAGGACAGCACCAAGATAATCTCATAGGTCACAGTATATCCATCAAAATGTTCAATCCGTTGGAAATTTGTCGATAGAATCAATCATTAAAAAGAACAATCAGACTGCAAAGTTCTATGTATCCGAACACGGAAAAGTGAGGAGCAGCTTGGGATGTTTACTTTAGGAACTTTAAATTGGTATCACATTTTTGCGGGGGAACTGGGATAGGGGGGCAAATATATTGCAAAAGAATAAATTTTAAAAAATGGGAAAAAAACTTAATAAATTATCTGTTAGGGGACAGTTTAGTGTGGGGTTCGAGTGCAACTTTGGGAGCTGAGCAGTCTTTAAATAAATTTTAGACCCCAGTTGACTTAAAAATATTTTTTTAAAAAAGAAATCTGTTACTGCAAATTACCAGTGAAAAAAAAAATACTCTTAACAGGTGACTTTTAAAATAGAGCTTTTAAAAAAACCACAATAAAACTAGGTTTTTTTCAATTATGAGTTCATTTAACATGTATCCTAAATTTTTTAGGGGGGACCTGAACAAATACAAGTAGAAGTTGCATAGATAACAAATTTTCAAAAATCCCAAATCTGAAGTTCAAAGTTCCATTGAATACTATAATATCAGATCATTTTTCACAAAAAATTATATTTAAAAATAAAAAAAATTACATTTCCACATTTTGAAAGTCTTTTCATCCCCCCAAAAAAGGACAATTTTGTAAAAATTTTTTACAAAAATTTGGGTTTAAATTCTATAAGGTGAAGGAACAATGTAAATGAACAAGGGGCCCTTTTTATGAATTTATTCTTGCCAATTTTAATGAAAGTTTTTCCCAAAAATTATTAACAAAAAAACGACAAAAAAATATCTTTATAAAAATAATAAAAAATTTAAATGTATTAAAAATAGATTAGATATTCTTTTTTAAATTTTAAAAACCCTATAATGTTTTTAAGAAAAGTACAAAAAAAGTTAAAAAAAAGTATGACAAGGCTTTAATTGAAATTAGGGGTAGTAATTATGAAAATAGATTAGAGAATCAGAAATAAAAATAAATGCATGGGGGCTTTTATGATGAAATTTAGGGGAAACCAAAGAAATATAACACAATTATATCTGAGACCTGAAAAGTTCAAATCAATATAACAGTTTTTTCTTCAGATAGTGCCCAATTTATTAAAAAAAATTAAGGGGGCAGAATGGAATAGTAAATTTAAAATTTGATCTTTGTATTTAAGACCACCCCCGGGGCAGATACTAAAATTTGCACAAAAATTAAAAATAAACATAGTTGTGGGTATGATGAAATACCCCCAAGTCTGATAAAACTATTATTCTAAATTAATGGTATTTTACATAATAAATAATTCTCTGAAAGAGGGCATATTTCCTGAACAGCTTAAATTAGCGTTAATTAAAACCGCATTTAAAAAATAAAGGGGATTCGAAAGTATGGATAGCTATAGGCCCCTAAGCCTTCTTCCTGGTTTTTTAAAAAATTTTTGAAATTTGGTTTTTTTTTATCATTAATGGAGTTATGAAGGAAAGTGGTCTTTTTTGGGGAAACCCAAAATCGATACCTTGAAGGAAAATCAACTCAGACTGCAGTTTTTCAGTTTACTGATTGTTTTTAATTATCTTGAGGGGGGCAAAAAAGCGATGGGGATGTTTCAGATCTTTCAAAAGGGTTTGACTGTTGGATCGAATCACTTCTAAAAAAATAGAACTCATGGTGTTAGGGGTCTGCTCTTTATTTTATTTCATCATATCTAGGTCATCGAACACAAAGTAGTATTGGAAAAAGATAACTGTTTGTACAAATCGGGAAAATTTGCAAAATACAGTGGGGTTCCACAGGGGAGCATATTAGGGCCAATTTTATTTATTATATTTATTAATGATTTAAATTTAGATTTTGAAATTAATAAGTCGATCCCATGTTCTAGTCTTACAGAATATGCTGACGATACTAATATACTAGTAGCAGCAAAGCAAATTTCAGAATTAACTTTTAATGCGTCAGAGGTTCTCCATGATACTAAAATATGGTTTCAAAAAAATAAACTGTTATTAAACGAGGAAAAACTAATATTGTTATTTTTAAAACAAAGCTTAGTAGAAAAGAAATACCCGAAATAATAGAATTGGATGAAAAGGAATTACATGTCCAAAAAAACACGAAGTTTTTGGGTATTCACATAGACCAATTTTTAGACTGGTCGCACCATATTGACCAGTTAGGGGAAAATTAAATAGAATAATAAATATTTAAAAGAGACAGCCTTACGCACACTGTATTTTGCGAATTTTGAAGCCACACTTAGGTTTGGAATAATTTTTTGGGGAAGAAATTCAAGAGTGCAGGATCTTTTTGTTATACAAAAACGTGTTCTAAGATTAATTTACAATATGTCATATGCTCAATCGTGTAGGGGTGTTTTTAAGTCAAAGAGTCTACTAACCATTTATGCTTTGTACATTTATGAAACTATTTTATTTTTTTATAAAAATCAAGATAAATTTAACACTCATATTAATCATCATTATAGTACTAGAACACGTGATATAAACTACCCATTACATAGGTTAACTTTATCAGAACACAACCCACACTACATGTGTATAAAAATGTATAAAAAATTTGGGACACTAAAATTAAAATCCCCCTAACATGGGGTTGTTTAAAAAACAGTTAAAACAGTTTTTTTAAAATTTGGGAACCCTTTACAGTCTAAATGACTATCTGGATACTTAGGAAAAATTTAAAATTGTTTATGTATGTGTGTATGTATATGTATCTTTAGAAAATAATTTTGTTTTTGGGAGACGTTTCATTTTATGTTGTATATAATTTTTATTGCAATGAATTTTGAAATAAAGAGAAATAAATAAATAAATAAATAAAACAAAATTGTTAAAAAAATTTCATTTAACAGTTCTTCTATCTCTGGCGTTTTTTAATTTTTTCAATAAACGTGAAAATTTTTGGGAGTACAGGGTACAAAAGTAGCTTTTTAGCGATAGTAAACCTAAATTTTGATTTTATAAACCCTCTAAAAAACTTCTTTTTTTAAGGGAATTTAAAGGTTAGTTTAG
Source organism: Listronotus oregonensis (assembly GCA_019359885.1). Lineage (NCBI taxonomy): Eukaryota > Metazoa > Arthropoda > Insecta > Coleoptera > Curculionidae > Listronotus > Listronotus oregonensis. Next base: position 1,513 of record JAHBCN010025890.1, on the reverse strand, counting down.
GAACGTCATTCTAAATTAAAAATTTGTTTTTAAAACTAAAAAAATTTTTTTGCAGAAAGTGGTTAATAAATTTTCATTTAATAACTTGAAAATTCATCCAAATCGTTTTAAAGGGTTTTTAATCTGGCTATATATTTTTTAGGAAGGTCAAAAACACAAACTTAATGAAAAAAAATTAAATCTGCCATGGATAAGAAAGATTGGATTGTGTTAATACTAAAGCAACTTCCCCCAGAATTAGGGGCTCAGCTGTTAGCTCATGAACAAAAAGCGAAAACCAAAAAAAACAACAAAAAACTTACAGGTTGATCCGGAAAGACCCCCTTTTAAAAGATTTTAAAAGAGAAATGGGATTTCCCTTTGACAAAACTCAGGCAACCGTACTGGATGCTATTCCCAAACTTAAAGCTCTTGGGTTTCCCACTAAAAAGGGGAGTAATTTGGGGACAGCCAATTTAAAAAATACAAGTAAATTTTTATACCTATATTTGATATGGAAATACTGTAAAAATACAACACATTAACCCGATTTTACTTTTGATTTACCGACCTATGTTAATAAGTTATTCTGCAAGATGCTTTTCTTACTTACAAAAACCCAATTTTTTATCTACAACCGTGCGGTAACTAACGTTACAAAAAACTATTTTTTGTGTGGTATGTGTCACCTTACCGGGGACTAGTGTAGTAACTGTTACTTTTTCCCAAAAATTTTTATTTTAAAAATTGTTAACAATAAGTACTCTACCTAAATTACCAAAAAAGATAATATACCCAAAAGTTAAACGTAATAGTTATTGTAATTTTCTATATTTGACTGCCGATTGCATTGGCTTTTTTGCGGTGTTTTTGACAATGCCTGACAAAATCGAGGTAACTGGTAGTTTAATCAATTAGGGGCCTTTTTTTCCCCTGAAGACCGGCGGGGGAAAATGTTTTAAATTCTATTTTGACAACAACGTAAAACGTACTGAACTAAAAATTTAATTAACCGAAGATGATGTACCTGGGTCAAAATTAAAAAAATTTTTAAAAAAAACAAGTAATCTTTTTGGGTCTTAAAGATGGTTTTCATGTTGTAGGTTACCCGTGTTGGTTTACAAAAGTCTTAGGGGAAAAGGGGATCCCCATTCATAAATAGCCTGCAAATTCATAGGGGTTTCTTTGTTTTAGTACAATGTCCTAATGACTCTTTATATATCATTTTCCCAGAGCAGTGCCGGCTGGTTTACTATTTTTTCTTGGGGTATTTAAAAAAATATGATTAAAAATTTGGGTCTGCGTTACTCTATATATTTATTTACATGGTCCAGGCCTAATTGCCGGGTGTAAAATATATTTTTGTATGGCGGACACTTGGAAGAACAATTTATTCCCGAATAAAACTAAATATAAAATTGGAAAAATATTTTATTAGTTTTAATTTATTAAAAAATTTTTCATTTGGTTAATAAATAAATGTTTTATCAATAAAAACTAATAAAAGAAAACTAAAAGAAAATTTTGGGGCTGT